>VZRF01012030.1:11335-172535 GCA_013396875.1 Vireo altiloquus | reverse complement strand
AAAAAAAAAAAAAAAACAAACAACACCCAAATCTAGCTTTCTTAAATCTACCTTCCTTTAAATCATATACTGAACGTATACTCAGGCTACAACAATCTATTCTTCAGTTTTGAAACAGAATTGCCATTTTTGCTAGGTTTTCTTTGTGATAGACTCTAAGTGCAACAGGCATAACTTTTTCATGTGACAACAGAAGTATAAGGCAAAGATGTAAAGATATAATTCAAAACTTAACTGCAAATCATGATGGGAATCCCTGATAATGCAGAGACTCTTACTTTGTTTTTAAGAAAAAAGGGAAAAAAGCAAGTAAGTAAAATAATATTAATATAAAATCTTATTATTTTACAGCTGTATATCTTGATTAGGCAGTTCATGATCTAAATATCACTGGAAACTAATATATATTCATTTCTTTAACAGTAAGTGCCCCATCTTGAAAATTCTACCTTTTTCATTCAAGTACAAAATGATATATATGCTGTCAAAAGGGTATCAGAGTGCACTCTGTAGCCAATAACACCCTCACCTTCAAAAACAACTTCAGTTATTCTATTACTATTTCAAGCAGTTGGTGGCTTGAAATAACAGGAAATCTATTATGTACAGATCTATTTTTTCCATCATTGGAGGTGAGGTTGGAGCCGACATGAATATATCCTTCACATTACTTTAATTCTACGTTACCAAGTAATTTTTTTTTTTTTATTAAGAAAAGAGTACCCCAGACAGAATGCTATGAATAAACTGAACTCTTCAGATTTGAGCATACAAGTGTGTGCTCCTTTCTTTGGTTTGGATGAGAGCCACCTTGGTAAAAGAAAACAAATGGAGGGAAGGTGACTTTCCAGCTCTTTTGTGATTAACTCTTTAGGAAACACTGTAAGCATGTGAAAATGCCAAAGGAATATGAAGGATTAAGGGTCAAGTTACAGAATTCAGAAGTCTAACTGGTAAGACCTAAGTATCTATTAGGAAAAACTTTTTTTTTGTCTATTTATTCATAGAGAGGAAGTAAAATACATTAATAAATGCCCCTCCTGTACACCACTTCATTTCAACTGATCTGGTATGCATGAGGTAAAGAAAATTCTTACTAAATAATAGTAGTAATAATAATAATAATAATAATCTTGCAGTTAGTGTTTATCTAAGTACATAACACGGACAAACACCACTTTTTTTTTAAGAAACAGCGCAGTGTGTAAAGAAAATAGCAGTGTTTAGGAATATTATTACAAGTCATGTATTTACAAAGTAACTTACTGCGTGGAAAGCGTGGCGGGTTGTCATTAACATCAGTCAGGGTGACAGTCACAGATGTAGTCCCTGACAATCCACCATTCTGCCCAACCATGTCCTTCGCTTGGATAACTAAGAGGTACTGGTCCTTGGCTTCTCTGTCCATATTTGGAAGGGCAGTCTTGATAACACCTGCAGAAAGGCAAGGTATCAAGGATTGCACAAGCAAAAATATGCTACTCTGAAAGATGAGCTTGCCTTTAAAAGGTAACAGCAGATCAGTGACTGCAGCAAGAGTGAAATGAATTAATTCCAACACTATTGTCACAGGTTTTGACTAGGAGTTTCACTGATATACCATAAGCTTATTTTAAATAGTCACCAAAACCCACCAATTTTTATTTACTCCTAGATTCACTGGGTAATGCTGTGCATGACTGTGTTTTCCAAATACCTTCTCCCTGAACTAGACTTCATAATGTCTTGGGTAACACTGCCTTCCCTGGAAGATGTAATCTTCTGTATTTGATTTCCCACTCTTTTAGAGCTGGGAAGAACAGAATATTCTGCATTCATTTTTAAGATTCTAAGGTCAAGATTCACTTCACTCTCTTTTGAATACCCATTCAACACATTAACTCCTACCAATACTGATAATATCCCACACTTTGCAAATATATGAAATTATCTTATTTTTCCATGTATTGAACAATATTCGCATCTAAATCATTGGCATAATTAAGAGGTCTTTTTGTTTTTTAATGAAATACTTAAATATTTGAAGTAGGTTTCATTATGTCCATTTGATGATCTGCGTAATTAATTAATTTGTAATTAACTGATATGAAATGAAAACTAGAAGAAAATTCAGTGTTTCATCCTTTCAGCTATGCTGATATACATCAAAAAATAAATATGCCTTCTCAAAATATGATTTTATGAATATTTCATGCTCAGTACATAGTACAGCTGCTAACGCTGATTTCCAGAGAGGCAGCCGTTTACTCCACCAGCACTTAGTGTCAGCAGTAAAAGAAACATAAACAAGCTAAATAAAGAAGAGGCACATTGGGACACATATCTCTTCATCTGCTATTTGTTGAATGTTTGCTTAGAGTTTTATTTCTTTTTTCCCTCGTGAATGCTGGACTTGCCATTAATCACCTCTGGGTTGAAACACTTATTTCACAGACTGCCTGGCACTATTTCACCCATTTTATAAGACATGTTAAAACACAATTAATACACAATTTCATAGTGTTATTGTTTCTACCTTGCTTTTCTTGGCCTGCTTGTTTTTCTGTCATAGTTAAATTACCAGGTAAATTTACCCAATCATTTGGAAGCAAACTGTCATGCTCACACAAAAACTGAATATCACATCAAAGTGATGAAAATGTATGCAAACATTTCAGTCTGAATTCTTCAAGATTTTGATTTAGCAGAAACTACCATATTATTGTTCAAGGGCTGTCTGCAGTCATTATGACAACATACACGGTACATAAACACACATTGAGAGGGAGAAAGAGAAACAGAGAGAAAACCACTATAAATCATACTCATCGGAGGGAAAAGGACAATGCTATATATCCCTGCTGAGCATGGATCTACTGCAGTATGAAGGTAATTATAGAACTTTTTTCTGCAAATTTAGATATTGCTAAACAGAGTGTGACCTTTTGGTCATAGCATTGGGACTCAGGTCTGATTCACATCACAGATTGTTTATGATAAAAAGGGCAAATATTTTTTTTTCTCTTTTGTCTCAGCTTGGCTATATCCAAAAGTATTAAAGGTTGCATTTGGTTGTGGCTTAAAAATATTCCCAAATTTTCCAGAAACTTTTAAAACCAAAGTTTCACCAGTACTATGCCTTGAAAGTGGCAACAAAATGTTACGCCTGATAAGCATAGGAAGCACGGGATTTTCTTCTACAAATTAATAAAGAAGGAATTCATTTCCCACAACAAAACTTCAGTTTGAAAAGTAGAATGGAGAGGAATTGTGCCTTAAATCTATTTTTATGGAATCTGGCTATGTGACATTGAACAGTTTTTGCAGATTTCAGAAATATCTAGAAGTATTTTGAAATTTCCACTGATAAGAGAGACAACAACAGGCAGCAGACCAAGCAGCTGGTAGATTGAAAAGACAAGAATTTCCATTGCAGCAAAGTCTGCTTATTATGTAGCTCAGATGTGTGGTTTTCATAATGTAATCTAAAGAATAAGAGATTAAAAGATCAACAAAACTCGAATGTATTCAATTAACAGAGAGGTCATATTAGTAAGTTCCTAGCAAGTTTTAATGCATATTTTCCTTTTTTTCTCAGCATTACTGCAAAGGGTTTATGTGAAGTTACCTGTTTTGGGCTCCACAGAGAAGTAAGGCTGTCCTTGCAAGATGCTGTAAACCACTCGAGCGCTGTTGCCGTAAGTAGGATCATCCGCATCAGTGGCTGTCACTTGAACCACAGAAGTACCTGTAAAATGTTTGAGGCACTATTGTACACGAAAGATACAAAAATCTGAACTACACTTGTTCAAGATGCTGTGCCAGTATATATCTGGAACAGCGTGAGGGGGCTTCTTTCACAAGCGTTAATAACTTCCATACTGACTCTGTTTAGTCTATCAGGTTCTATTTGTAAACTAGTATTATCAGCTGTTACAGAATTCCATCTTCCTACATAGTCACAGGCTTTGATTCATGGCAGTAAAAACCATCTCACTCAGCAGCTCCTACTCTCTATCTCTGCCTTTGCTTGGTGAAGGATATATGAGCAAAATTTCAGTAATGATGGTGAAGCCTGAAATCTATTTAAGTACAAAATATAGTAGTAGTAGTTTTCCTTTAAAGAGAAGTCTGCATGCTGACGTTGTAATGACTCATTAGAAATTTGAACATAAATACATATATATGTTTTACAAATATTCATAAATGTACACAAAATTATTGTTAGCCTATAAAATTAATTACTGCTTCATAAAGACATGCCTGAAGAGTTTCTTTTTCAGCTCAGAGAAAACCTGGTGAAAGTTGTCTCTAAATTCCTTTAAAAAGTACTAATTTCCTTCAATAATCTGCAATATCACTTGTGGTAATCTATTGCATAAGGGTTCTTTGAGCAAGAAATGTCTTATGTTGACAGGAGTAAGAAGGCAAAATTTCTAAGTGGCTAGCAAGAAGCGTATGTATTGTGAGGACCTCATTCTGCATCCAGCTCCTATTCATTATGTTCTCCATGTCAGTTCCCATTTGTTTTGTTCTATACAACAGCTTCCATGGCGTACGCTGAGAGCAGAATAACACTCAGGAGCCAGGGCCTTGGCCGTGGTCACCACCCTTTGATAGACAGAAAGGATTATTTTTTCTCACTGGCAGATTGTCTGGAACCTTCAGACCTTCCATTCAACTGCCCAGGGACCCATTTGGAAGTGAGATTGCAAATGAATATTGTAGTAATTTGGCAGATGCCCAGTAAAGGTCTTCAAGAGAGGATCAGATTGCTTCACAGACTGGATTTAGACACACGATTAGAGAAAAGCATTTGTTAAACACAGTGTTCATTTCCTGAAAGAACACATTTTTGACACATGAAAATGAGAGCAGCAAATATTGAAATCACTTTTTAAGAACAAACTGCAATACCAAGTGTCCAGGGTGAACTTAACATATATGGTATTCTGGCCAGCTTCACTTGGATTTTTTCAGGAAATGTGAGAAAGTTCTGAAATTCTTTCTATCTGATATACTATATCTCCCATCCATTTTCCTTATCTTTTCCATTCTCAGTTAAGTAGAACATTTTAAATGGATCCTGGGACTAGGCTGAAGGTTTGAAGAGAGGATTAAGTACAGGCCTCCATAAAATGGAACACACATTAAAAAGACAGGTCCTGCTTGAAAGAATTCTGACCAGAAATGATCAGTCGTAAGATAAATTTATTCACTTAGGTTATGGCCTAGCTAGCCCACACTCCTGATCTCTATTCCTGAAGTATCCATGACAAAGTAGTATATGATTGCAATTCTATTTAAATGCAATTTTTCTCTCTTGTGACCTGTCTAATATTTTTGGAGAAGGAAAAAGTTCTTCCCAACCTGAAATTCCACATGCAACTATTAAGTAGATGGAAAGTGTAAAAAGAAAATTGGTAGTTAATCCATCAAGTCATTTATCAGTTATGGGACTTAAAATACATAAATTTTATGTTCACCAGTAACTAAGAGCTTTGATTCAGTATGTCAAACTGATTTTACAGATTACTCTATAATGTAATTTCATACAGGGACCTATTTTAGACTTGCCAAAGTCTGTCCAGGTTTTGAGAACAAGGGTATCATAATGATTGTTTGACATCCTGTGTTCTTTGTGAAAGCCAGGCTTACCACATTTACAAAGTCACTAAGCCCTGCCAATGAAGCTTACAATGTCTGCAAATATTGACAAGAGTGCTTATAAACCTCACACACAGTTACGTCTTTGCCCCCTGCTCTTGCTGCTCTCAAGGGCTCCAGACCAATACAAGATCAAAGAAATTACAAGCTCTGCAATCTCAGCACAGACATTTTCGAAATCCTGCAAATTTAGAAGTGCTTGTGTGCTTTGTTTGATGTAGCAAACAAAACCTCTACATTCCATGAGATGAATAAAGTCATTATCTGAATCTAATTGTCTCTCTCCTAAAACATATGGATCCTTCAGAAAAGGGTGGTTTTTAAGCAGAAATTTTAACACCAAATCTTTCTGCGATAATCCCATTTAAATGTAATCAGTAACTAAAAACCAATGATACTTTTCCAGTCCCTCTGTGCTAATCAACTTGTTCTAAACATCAATGGGGGAAAGATCTGAAACCCCTGCTACTGTCATTATTTCTTTACTAATTGCACACAAAAAAATTTGAGCTTCTGAAGTCCCATGCTGAGAGGAAAATTTCTGCACAACATTTTTTTTAAGAATATGCAAGATAACAGAAGGTATTCTAACTATGTGAAAAGTCCTATGTGTAGGAAATCTGTTCCAATGAAACATAATGTGCAGAAAGATCTGTATTTGAGGATTTCTGAAGATTTTTCCAGAAGAAGCAGATTGGTCTTGAAGAACAGGAATTCCTTCAGAGTATTATAATTGTCATGCATTGCTGTCCTAATCTTTCTGCAATGGATTGATGTCAAATTAAAATACGTAATTCCCTTTAAAAAAACACCCCAAAACATAAAGCTGTCAGGATACTCATGGATAGTAAATAAATCTAAAGGGTGAGGAAAATGGTTAGTTGCATCATAGTTCCAAGTATATCATCGTAGAAGAATTTGTGTTCCTGCACTGAAATAAGTCCTTCTTGTATTCCTAAAAGCTTTACCTTACCTTCTAACACAGACAATCAGCTGCCATACATGCATCCAAGATCAGGACTTATAGGTGACATGGGCAGTCAACAAATGGTACCACACCTTTAACTCCATCCAACAAAATGAGTGTTCCAATAAATCTCGTTTAGTCACTGTTGTTCAGAGCCCTGGAGCACAAGTGTAGACAGGACGCTGACTGTACCCCAAACTTTCATCAGTGACTTGATATAAACGGCAGCTTCACAACTAGAACTTTAAAAACATTACTTAGAGTTTGTGTATCTGATACAGGTTGAAAAAATAAATATGGGTTATTTATTTTAAAAATATCCTTCTCTTTTACATATGGATTCCTCTACAATTATTTTTCTCTACAGTTATGTGTTTCTAACAAAGCTTGGATATCAGTTAATTAAAAAGAATTCTACATGTAGCAATTTCATAAACTTTTTCAGCAATTGTAGCAAGTACTGTGAAAAAATCTGTGCTGCTAATCAAAGTGCTCCATGTATTTCTTTTTTTGATAGTAGCTAGTAACAGACTTAATTCTGTGTGATTGGCATAGATTTCTGGTTTTATTTTCCAGAATGTTTAAGATAATTTTTAACATAATATTTAACAGATATTGGTAGATATTACAAAACTACAGTAATCCTAGAACTTGACCTATTTATACTGATAATAATGTAAAAGAACGGGAGGATATTTGAAGAGAAGACCTTGAATCTAGAATGTTATTTGTACTTAAATTTACCCAAGTCAAGGCTCAACAATGGTCCTGGAATGCTGCAGATATTAACCTTTTCTGTGATAGGAAGAGAAAAAGCTAAACTTGTTGCTGAAATTTATTTTGAGCTGAAGATCCTTCAAAGGGATCCATTTTGAATTTCCAAGCGTATTATTTTAGAAACACCTAAAGAGCATTTTAGAAAGCTTGCTAGTAACTTGCAGTATATTCTACCCGAATTTTGAAATAATGTTTTATGAGAAATGCTTCTGTGACTTCTGTTTTAATATTGGTGAGATCATTCAAAAGAAAACTGGTTTCTAAAACTAGTTTACTAGATTAATGTAACAAATGCCTAATTTTGAAAATGCACAAACTCTTATCAATTGAATTTTAGCCACATTAACAAATTAAAAATAGAGCTTTAAGGCAGTCAGTTATTAAAAGTATTAATTGATATCAATTAACAATGTGTACTATGACTAACACACGAAACAATTCCAGGTTGGCATCCCATTTCTACATGGTATCAGCTGCTACTAAAAACATTAAAAACCTTTACTATCAAGTTATCCATAATTCCCGCTTAATCCTTACGTGCAACAATCCAGACTGGTTCTGCTCGGTACCATCTGGTATTTCCATGCTTCTGCCACTGGCCCTGAGCCACAGCAATGCCTCCACAGCCCTTCCCCTCCCGCAGTGTGAACGGGGAGAGTCCCAACCCTCTTCACCTCCTCCCTCCCCTCCCACAGCCTCCTTACCCTGCCTTCACTTGGGGACAAAACTCAGGGCTGGTCCCAGCTAAGCAGCAAGGTCAGATAAAGGGAAGGAGAGGTGGCTTGTGCCTCGAGAGACACTTCCCCTTCACTCAGGCTCTCAAAACCCACTGTATCAAAGATTTAAGCGTGATACAATGCTTTTGCATTCTTTTCTTTGTTATATAATTCAGATATTTCTATCCATCTCAGCCAGGGGTAACATGGCAAGAGAGATATTTGTTTTGGTGGGTAACAAGCAAAGCTGTTAATATGGCTGGAGATCAGAGAAGATTAAACTAAAACTATGCTGGGCATTGCAGTTCTCATTACCACTTGGCTATAACTCAAACAGACCAGTATGGTTTTGTTTGAAATATAATTATTCTCATTTTTAAATACTAGACATACTTTAAAAAAATAAGACAAAAAACAACCGTTATGATTTTCAGATAAGCAGTATCTTTGGGGGTTTTGCCATGAATAGATTTACAAGCCATCAAGATATTTTCCCTGGTCAGGATAATCAATATAATTGGGTCTGACCCAAATATAATTTGAACCTGACCTGCAGTCATTTCAAATAAAAGAAGAGATTGACTTCAATTAGCCTTAGATAATGTCCAAAAATATTTGTCAAATAAAATACAGAACCATTATACTTGCATAACCAGCCTGTAGGTTAAAGGTTATAGTTTTCCTAGCTTTATAGTTAATTTGGGTTGATAATCCTGTCATCTCTTTCATTTCCTTTAATATCCAATTAAAAATCCTTGTCATGGATATAATTTTAAACAAAACAGGAGAGAGATACTTTGTATCTCCTTAATATTTCATGGATGCTCTAGGTGATTAATTAAAAATTATGTTATATGAATAAAGTATGAATTGCTGTAACTATGTAAGACAAAGTGCGACAAAGGAATTTCATGGTAATTTTTAACTCTGTAACACCATCTATTTGGTAGGTGTATGATACTATTCATGAACATGTTTAAAATGTACATTAACTTTCAGAAAGTTAATGAATCTGAAACCATCATTAGTTGACACAAATCTCAGAGAGTGTGCAAGTCTCAGTTAACAACTTTGCATAATATTTCACCTGATTTGAAAATACATTTGGTGTTGTATAGTCCAAATGGGAGAGAGCTTCTTTTACTCATTCATGAAGTAAAGATTCAACAAAATATGTAAAAGCAGCTAATTTTGAGAAATAGTCCTTATATTCTCCACTGTGCAAAGTGCACTTCCCATAGATTGATTTTCAATATATTTTTGGAACAAATGGAGCATAGGTAGGTGTAGACGCATGGATTTTATGTGTAGGTAAACCTCATATATCTGCAGTAGTTGTCTGTACATCAATATGCCAGTGCAAGAAAAGACAGAGGTAATAAATGCAAAAGAGAAATATGGAGATAATTTCAGTTCACAAGGCAAAAATGAAAAAAAAATCTAATAGTTGCTGCATGCTACATCTTACTTAAATAATTTTATTCTAAAACAAAAGGGCAACTTAATTTTTTAAAAAATAATATATTTTAGCATAACATATTTTTTAAGTGGATGATTTAGGTTATACAGTCTTAAGGTTATCTGTTGTCTAGATTTTTTCAAAGTTCAGAAGAAAAAAGTTCTCAGCAATGTATCACAACTCCATCTCCTTCCTGTTACTCCACAAAAGCTGTGGTGTCCATCTTTCTTCCAAGGCTAGTATTGCCTCTTCAGTCACACAGTGACTTGAGTGACAATGAGCAAATGCCAAGTATCAACAAGAAATAGTGTCTATGCTCACTGCTTAGTAAAATAAATGTATAGAAAATGCATTAGCAATGTTTTACTTATCTTCTATCGACTCCTAAACTGAGTTTCAAATATATAGGCAATATTTACTACTGATTGCTGCAGGGCACTTAGGTAGGGAAGATTCTTTTTCTCTCTCTAGCTCCAATTTAGATGCATTGTTTAACATTCAAAAACACAGGAAATCATACTAAGGAAACTACAGGAATTTTTATGTGCAGTCTAACTGTAAGAGAACCACATTTTAATATGGTTTAAAATCAGTCAAGCAAAAAAAATCTTTCTTTCCATCACCACGGAACTCTCTCAAGCTGAAGTGAGCCTTCCCATATACATATTTCCATTAGAAATCTGTAAATTTGCTCCTTTAAGCAATTACGTATAAGGTAAATTAAGTTCTTGTGCTTTTTTTTTTTATTGCTTGCATTTATAATTTCCTCTTAAATAACACTTTACAAAACATCTCTGGGCCAAGCCTTAATCTGGTCTGAAAGAGTCAACTATCAAAGGAACAGTGGGACCTGACAGCAGATGAGCATTTGGTCTCTTTAAAATGAAGAGATAATGGATTTGGTTTTGAAATTCTTCCCTAATTAAAACTCAAGAAAAATCAGCATTTCTTAGTTTCCAATGAAGGGTCCGAAGCCTCTAAAACCTATTCTTCTCTGAGTCCACTAGAACTTTGAACTATGTCCAATTGTACCCCAGCTCCTGTTGCTTGCATATATTCCCCAGAAAATGGAATTTCAGTGTTAGAAAAAATATCCAATAAACTATTACTAAAATGTGCAAAACTTACAAAAAAAACCCTATGCTATTCACTAGCAGGAATTTGAAGAGTTTGTTATGAGCAGACCTTATCTGAATGAAATTATAAATTATCACCTCTGAGTACCGTAACATAGGTGTGAAACTTATTACTGTTAATGGGAATTATAAAACAAAGCCTCTGGGCACTGGAATGAGACATACACCATAAAATGGTTATCTGAATACTTGCATAGCTATTTGAGTTTCACAACATTTTTGAAAGGGTAAATACTTAATCTAGCATGTTATTTCCAGTTAAGTCTTGAAATATCTAACTGCTGCAGGTGCCTCATAGATAATTAAGTAGCTTAGTGTGAACCGGTAAAAAATAATGAAACTTTTAAAAAGGCAATAGGAACAAATTTCCCACAACACCCACAGTGTATTTTGCACTTACCCACAGGAGACATCTCAGGAACTCCAGCAGTGTAGGGACCATCCAGAAATTTTGGCTCATTGTCATTGATGTCCTGAATCTTAATGACGAACTCAGACTCTGGCTCCACGGGTTTATTAGTCAGCCTATCTAGTGCTTGTGCTCGGAGCGTGTAGTAGGCCTGCTCTTCTCGATCCAGCCTCTTTGTAGCATGAATATCCCCCGTGTTCTCATCAATAATGAAAATGGAACTTGCCCCTTCGCCTGACAAGATGTATTTGATGGAACCATCGCCTTTATCAACATCAGAGTGAAGCTGGTGAAAAATTGATGAGAGATGAGATTAACTTACAGGAGAGTCAGTGGCATGGAGATATGTAAAAATAATTCCCATGTTGAGCAGGAGTACATGATATTTTATTGTTCCTGGAAAGACAAGCTGAATTTTTATCACACACAGCATGTGAGGGACCATTAGAATCTGTAAATTTGCTCCTTTAAGCAAGAAAACTTCATTCTTTCCTGCAAACAATCTCACTCTTCTCATGCCAGATTTTCACACACGCAAATACATGCACACATATGATCATAACCATGACTTTATTTCTACTTCCTTTATAACCTTCCTTTATTCCTTTATTCCTATGAATTTAACTACATTGTTCACCTCATCTTATCATCCTACCAAAGGGTGAGATTTCAGACAAGTGCCAGTATGAACTCGATGTCAGTGTGGGTTTGCTCCAGTGTGTATTTACATATTTTCTCAGTGTTTACTGTGGAGAGCAGTAGAACATGCCAAACGTTCCTCGTGAGGGAAAGTAGCAGGGCAGGCACTGATCTCTTCACTCTCATGACCAGTGACAGAATTCAAGAGAATGGCATGAAGCTGAGTCAGGTGAGGTTTAGGTTGGATATCAGGAAAGTTTTTCACCCTGAGGGTGGTTGGGCACTGGAACAGGCTGTCCAGGGAAGTGGCCACAGCACCAAGCCTGACAGATTTGAAGAAGCATTTAGACAAAGCTGTCAGGCACTCTTGGGGACTCCTGCGCAGGGCCAGGGGTTGGACTTGATTATCCTGATGGGTGCCTTCTAGCTCAGCATATTCTATGATGCTATAAAATGAGGTGAAACAAACTAGTTGATAAATTGCTCACTACTATCTGATGGGCCTGCAACTTCAATTCTTCACTTCCATATCTTGCTTTCCATTATCTAATTTAAGAAAAATGCAGACTCTGAGAAAGTCCAAGATATCCTGGCACTTTTTGAAGTACGCAACAGTGAAAGCCAGATGCAGTTTCCCTGGGACTACTTGTTGCAGGCACAAAAGAAATATACTTCAGTAGGTCAAAATCTATCTTCCATTACAACAGCAAGACAGATTTACAGAAAGAAAATTTTTTTCCTCATCAGTCAAGCTATTTTAACTTACAGAGCAAGATTCCACAGGTTTTTTAGCTCTTTTATGTCCTTTGAGTTTCATCTTCCTATTACAGAACACAAACACCTCTTACATACTTCTCAAACTTGATATCAAGAATGTAATTGATCTGGATATCATGTTATAGTAACACATACATATGATATATTGAACACTGTACAAGTGAAAAGAATATCAGTAAAATTTAAAGTACTTTCTTGCTTATTAAAAGTGGATTAATACTTGAAAACAGCTGAAGACAATGTAAAATATGCATGGATTTTTCTATCTCATATTTTCTTTGTACCTGTCCTAATTCTATGTCATCTTGGGTTTGGAGGTAAGTCCACTGCCATCGACATCATCACAATTCCCATCACTGACTTTTTTTTTCTCTCTGTTAGGAGTATCACTGTGACAGTATTCACATCCAGAACACATGCAGAAAATTGTTATCTTGGGCATAACTTAACACAGCTGCAAAATCTTTTCCTATTTCAGCAGGGAAGTATTCATGTGCAGTTTTGAATTTTTCAGCTAGATAAAAGGCTGCCTATTTCTTACACATTATTTCACTTACACTGTTTGGATATCTCATACTTATGCAATTACAGTGCTCTCCTCTCTTTTAAGACAGAAATGGAATCTGGAGCTTTGGACTGGATTAGAAAAACAGAACTAGGGTATCTAAATCAGATTACCTATATTATTTCAAAATATGGTTTATCCTAATCCTGCTGCTACCTAAATCCAGAGACACCTAAACAAGCCTGAGATTTCTTCAGTGGAGTTCCCCGAATATTTAAAGCCCTACTTCTCTGCACACTCAGGAATAAAAAATGCTGACACTGTGAGCAGGTCAAGGTAAAATGTATCTCACATTCGGGCTCTTTCGAGATACACAGCACTGAGTATTCCTCAGTTCCAATGGCTGGGGTTTATTGAACAAACCATACCTCTGTTCAACCCACCCATCTGGCAGCTGGGGCTCTCAATATTCTGTCAAACTTGTCTGGAAGAAGTATCTATCTTCCCTACAGAGGAGCAGTGGCCTGTGCAAGTAAGAATCTGTCTTTGATTTTAAGGTTTTTTTCTTTCCTCCTTTCTTTAATACCTACTTTAGGGTGCAAAAATCTCCTGTGTGCCACCAACGCACTGTGTGGATTTCCCTGCATAGCCAGAATCCTGCAGTCTAGACTGAAATGCTGAACAGCACGGTACACAAGAACTGAGATTATGGGATACAAAGATTCCATGCCTTTGCCTTTCGTAAGTGATTCTGTTTTCCCCATAGCCTAGTTTCTCTAGCTGGTCTTTCTGTGGTGGCTGAGACTCTCACATTCTCCTAGTAAAGGCTGTTCTACATTTTCTGGCATACTCATGGATGTGCTGGATGAGAGAAAAGCACAGGACACCAGCACACCCAGCAGCTCATCATGCAGAGTAGTTTTCCGAATGTTAAAGATGTACAAGCAGATCTCTTCAAGCAGAGGAAGGAAAGTTTCTCATATCTCAAATGCTAGGAGCAGCATAGCACTGTCCAACTGGGATAGAGCTGAGACCACCAGCACACTACAGTGGTCTCAAGCTGCTGGGCTGCTCAGCCTACCTTTCACCTTGTATCCACATCCAGCCCTATCCTGAATAACTAACCAGCACTGTTTTGGAAAAAAAAGTAGACCTTCAGGGGAGAGGCCAGTAAGTCCTTGAAGATGCCCTGAGCAAGACTTTCACATCCCAGGGAAGGAAGAAATCCTGTAGCTTCAGCATTTCCCATTTGCTCACTCAGTGTCTTGCTGATTAACAATACATTGCTCTTTAAGGAGTTCCATTTGAGGTCCATAAATCTCCTCATGGATTACACTACAGTGGCTGGTGACCTGGAGTGAAATGCTGAACGGAAGCCACTTTTTGGAAAGATGCCTTGGTAAGAAAACTGCTACCACATGGATTAGTAAAGTGATTAGTGAGGACCTTTGTTATTCCAAGGTTAAGGCTCTTGAACTGCAAACTTCTTTGTATCTTTTATTAAAACTTTTGTTCTACTAAGCATTTAAAAACTGTTCTGGCCCATGCTCAAATTAGTAATGCACCTTTCTCTACCTACTTAACACCAGGAAGGTGATATAGCTCAAGATTTAGTTTATCTTTGGCACTATAGAACAATCAATTCAGTGTAAAGCACTCTAAAGAGCTTTTTTGATCATTTTCATATGCATTTTACAGGAGAACTGAGATAACTTAAAAGTACAGTACAAGAGAACAATGCAATAAAAGAAGTACCTTGCTGAAAATATGGAGAAGTTTGGTGCAGTTTTCATGTCACCTATACTCCAGTTTCACACAAGATAATTCTTCCACCTAGTGATCTTCAAAATCATTAATGAAGAGGCATCAATGCTTTGCAAACAGGAACAAAATTTTTGCATGCCCTGTACCATATATTGACAGCTGTGCTACTACCAAACATGACTGCAAACTGCCTGTGGTTCCAGCTATTTAATTCAACATCGTAGGAAATGAAAAGTACAATTTTCCATATAATGTTGGCTTTGGAAAACACTTTGCACATCTTTTTGTTGTTGTAGGGTTTTCTTGTTTGGTTTTGTCGTAGTTTTGGAGGGGTTTTTTGCCCCCTTTTTTACTAGAAGAAACACTAAGTAATAAGGCCTGGGATTTTTATTTCTCATTGTTATTAATTTGGCAGCAATTATATGGAATTATATTAGTCCTCAGGAGAGCTGTACTTTACAGGAAGGTTCCAGAAAACATCTATGATAGTGCCATCTGCTAGCTTGTCTTTTATTCCTCCCACTTCCTACAGGGCCATTCACGTAGGAGACAGAACTGCAGCTCGATCTGTAGCTGCACTTGGGGACTATGACTTTAGAAGCAGAGAGGATCAAGGCAAAGGCAGTTTCAGATTCTTGTTTCAAGAGACATGGAGGATTCAAGGGTTCACTGGGTAAATCTCATCTTGTCCCATTCTGGGTCATTCCAGACAGTTTTTCTTTCAGAATCAGTTTTCCACAGATACTGTACATAAACCCCTGTGTTTTCAGAAAGAAGAATGATAGAGACAGTTGTGTGTTTCCAGTTGATTTCATCCATTTTCACCGCCACACAATATCCATGGTGGTGACTCTCCCATTTGCCTTGGCTATCAATTAGGCTTGTTTAAAGTATAAGATTCATGATCCAGTTCTTATATGCTGATCCTATAGCTTTTTTGTTACATTCCACATACATTTAACTCGAAGATTCTAAGTGTTCTGGATTTGGGTGATCCCTGCATGTACAAGAGTACATGAAAACAGGAAAGGGAAGCAACAATCCACTAAAGAGAGATTATGTCTTTTTTACCAGGAAGATAATTATTGATGTGCTAGGAAAATTAGGAGACAGCAAAGAGATCTAACAAATAAAAGCTACATAAGCCTTGTTGAGGCAGAGGGACAATGCACATAAGAAGTGCACTTTTTTTTTGGTTTTTAGAAGATAATTTATTGAGTGCCCTCTGTTGACTGTGAAGTCAACCTAAAAAAGAGGGCACTTAATCTTTTTAGGCTCTCAGTTTTAGAAAATACTTGTTTGGATATGTGTGAGAGAAGGAAGTAGTCAGCTTCACTAAATAGCAAAGGTGTTATTACCCTAACTCTTCTTATAAACCCTTCTTTCTTCTCGTATTTTTTTTGGCCCTACAGCAAAATAGCTTAGTCTGGGGTCTCTCCTAACATTCATTTACGTATATGTGGACCTTTAGGGTGGTGATTATCCTAGGGAAACCTAAATAAAACATTTCTAAATTCCTAATACTCAATAGTTTCTGAATACTGTCTATTTGTACACTAAGATCTGTACAACCAAAGAGGACACAATTTTGTACCACTAACCATTAAAGTATGCTAATGCAGTATTCCAATAGAGAAGGACACCTATTTTTCTCAGTAAGGAGCGACACTGCACTGCATTATTAAAAGCATTTAGAGGATTAAAAGCAGCTTTTCTGGCACTGTTGTTCTCCTAGATGTCTGAATGTGAGGTTTGCTCTTTTTCTGATTTTCAGTTCAGGCTTTTTTAAAGCAGGTGCAATGTTCACATGCCTCTCTTCTCTGACTTCTCTTTCCTAAAAGAGAAATCTTTGCTTTTGTTTCTCCCCATGCCAACATAGTTAATGATTCATTGCAGAGTTGTTGTATAGATTGTCGGTGAAGAAGAAAATTGAAGGGAGAACATGAGGAGCTGATGGTTTTTTGACACCAGCAGGATCACAGAAGTAATGGAGAGGGAGATGGACAGGGGAAACTTTAGATGCTTCAATACAATCTAGCTTCATAGCTCCTTGAGCCCATAGGAAATGTGCCCTCCTTTGCAGAACTACTGAAAAGCTTCCTCAAGGAGGAGTTGCCTTGTCTGCACCCCTTCCTTTCTCTCCATGAAAGTAACTAGAAAGGGAGGAGAGGAATGAAAACTGCCTCCTCCTCATGCCCTATGCAGGCATCCATAGTTATTGGTGATATGGAACTGACACAACTGCAGCTTTATTCCTGCCTCCTCACAAAAAGCAAGGAGGCATTAGGAATCAAAAACAACCACAAAATAAGAAAAGAAGAACTCCAAGCCAGAAACATCTTCTTGTCCATTTCATAACCACAATTTACTATCACAAAACAACTGAGAACAGATTGTGGGAAGAAGACACTCTTTTCTTCATGCCACCTTCCCCCCCTCCTCCTTTCTGGGAATATTTAAAAAGGGCATATAAAGATCAAACATGTAATTTCTAAAAGATTAAAGAAGGCTGGTGATATGAAACAAAGATGAAATTTGGCCATTTCTATTAAATTTTGCTCATTACAACAGCAAGGTTCTTAAAACTACTGTTCTTGGATTTTCTTGGAGCCATTACTATGGTACTATGGTTGCACATAGAAAGTTTTGAAATCTCCTTTCCCCTCAGATTATTACTGCTAGTACGTGTTTTGCAATGACTCATAAAGTACTAGATATTTATAGGGTGGGGTTATTTTGTTTTCTTTTTTAGTATTTTTTTTATTTTTAAACAACTACATCTCTCAACTATCAGGATAACTAAGGGCTCAGTGTCAGTGATTTGGAACAATTTCAATGCAAATAATAATTAATATTTAAAATTCAGCATAGACAAAGGAGTTAACATTTCAGTAAAATCTAATCTGCACACATCCCACACTTCTGCAATGTCCAAGGGCTTTACAAATACATTAGTTACTAATAGGATCATTGTCTTCATAGGGAGCCATGAAACTATCATTCTTGTAAACTGAAACCATATTTAAGTATCAACAGCCTAAGACATCCAGTCTCGTTATAGAAGTTATGTGGGAAAAAAAAAGATTCCTCAACATTTTATTGATATCAGCAATTCATGTAATTGACTTCATACCCAGGCACCAGTCAAAGTATTATTCAGCAGGTAATGATTTTCTTATAAAATTATATTCTCCAAGAAATGTTGAAAAAGTGATAAAGGAGCTCCTGGAGGGCTTTTGTTTCCTTTTGGTTTTATTAATTTATGTAAAACTTTAGTAGAGGCTAAGGCTCAGAAGGAATACACTGGTCTACATTCTGTGCTTTCCGCATAACAGATAATACTGACGACAAGAGATCAAGTCAATATAAACAGCTATACCCAAAATTCCAGCACTTTTAATTAGAGTTTGAACAGAAGGAATATGCTTGTAATGCTGCCAGAGTTTCCTTGTCTCAGCAGTGTTGTCAGTATAGTAGGGAACCAGGACAGACAACTGTGTCACTGTGGCACAATTTGCCATCTTGACGTACTGGCAATTTCATGCACTGTTTTGTTGCCTTCAGACTTGCTCTTTGTCAGGCGAGTGCAGAGATAGCCGTGTGGGAATAAAATAAGGTCTCGTGCTGCAGACCACAGTATAACTACGTTACATTTATCGAACACAAGCTGTTGGTGACAGGGTTACTAAAAACCTGGCCAGCCCAGACAAGATTTCTCTTCTGTGCTAATTTAAAATATCCAAAACAGTATCTGGAGCGCTTGGAGCTGACCAAAGACCTTAGAGCTTCTGAGACAACTGAGGTCCAGGACATTTCAGAGATCTCTTCACATTCAGCACTGACCTTACAGGCTGCCTGAACTCAGACTGCCTCTGAATCATATTTTGTTTTGACACAGGTAATCCTAGAGCCCTATCAACGAGCACAAGGCAGATATATATCTGCCCAGGATCACCGCAAATGCAGTGAGGTAATCAGAAGTTACCTATCAAATGGACACATTTCAGATTCAAGGTAAAACCAAGGGACATCCCTTTGGGAGTATCAGTTGTCATCCCACAGATTGTCCTTAATAAACCTCCTGCAGTCAAATGTATAACATTTGGCACAATTTGAACCTCCAAGACCTTCATATTCAACAGTATATAAAGCCAGTGAGAATAAAGCTCCATCTACAATCAAGGTATTCAGGAATTATAAGCATAGGATGAGGTAAAATAAATAAAAATGCTTAACAGAGGAGAGAGGAAAAAAATTAAAAAAAAAAAGGTAAAAATATTAACAAGCCAAAAGCATGGATAGTTCTGAAGTGCAAGAATAGTACTNTAAAAATATTAACAAGCCAAAAGCCAAAGCAAATGAGAACATGGATAGTTCCAAAGTGCAAGAATAGTACTGAGAGTAATATAAAGTATAAGTTTATCAGCATCTTCTTTTCATACACTGCTTAATTCAACAGGAATTTAAAAATATGATTACCTGAATCTGGTCAAGTGTCATTTTACTGAGGGTGTATAATACTACTACTCCAAGAGGTCCAAAAAACCAAACAAACTCTGGAAGTAAAAAAAAAAAAAAAAAAAGAGGTTGCAATTTAAATTGCCATTGATTTTAAAGTCCTGAAACCAGAGGAGCAAACACAATAAACATTACTAATGGGCAGGGAGAATAGCATAACTGCCAAGCTTACTTTGAATGAACTAGGCATTTTTTCTTTAAAAAAAAACCCAAACAATCCTAATTTCCCCTGTTAGTGCAGTTTTTGAACTCCTTCTTTTCTGCTGCAGAATGCATGTTTCTAAGAAATTAAAATAGTAAGAATTTGTATTACTTACTTATCCTCTCCCACCACCAAACTTGGAATAGCCAGTTAGGTTTTACGATTCCCTCCTTCCTCTGTGTTGTTTTCCCAATAAAATGTTCAAAAATATTGGTGGAAGAATTTAGTGAAAGCCTTTATACAGCCCTTATACTTTTAAGTGGTGGATCAATGCTTCAGAAGGATAATAACCTTACCACATCAGCCACATGAAGTGAAATGAATATTTAATTTTGCCAGTCTCTTGAAGATGGAGGTTAAACAGGAAAGAGAACAGTGAAACTTCTTTATTTCCTTGATGGTTATTGTTCAAACAAACTCAGATTAGAACTACTAAAATTCTAAAACTTTCATTTCCTAATATTCCAGTTAGCATCTAAGTAAGCCCTCAAGGCTTCTAGGCTGAAGACAAAGTTCAGATGAAAAGTTGCTCTAGGAATAACTGATACGGTCTTCTAAAGGCTAGTGAGTTGGATAATTAATAGGAAATACTGATGGTATTGGTGTGATAAAAGCATCCATGCCGCACTTTTATGATATTTTTTCCCTCTTAATAATACTCAATATTGTCTGTAGCGTTCTCTCTCCCTGTGTATACTTATATAATGTAGCTCTTTGTAGTGATAGTGGTTTTATACATACATATAGATTCCAGTGCATGTATGTAAACATACACGTGTGCACACACACAGGTACCCTTCCTTTTTCTGTCCCCTTCTTTTCCAGTCTCTGCAGCCGCTGTAGTCACAAATCTGTGCCTTCTCCACTCCCCAGTTTTAATAAGAACACAAAATGCCCTGTGGCGACAGGGAATTGTGCAGCCAGCCCATTAAGTTTTCTGCAGCTACAGGAGGAACTCAGAAGCAGCTGCTGCTGTGGATGGAGCTGAGTGGGCATATGTAGCTGGCTGAGTATTCTTGAGGAGTTTTAATGGGCAATCATCATGACATGTCACTCTCCAAAATGACTATTTGTCACTCACACTCTTAAAAAGACAGTTTGGCAGCTTTGGGAGGTAAAAACCATCTGTATACCGTACCTCATCATGAGTTAATTGCACAATAATTATTGGGGGTGGGGGGACAGCAATACTGTATTGTAGCACCACCAAGAGCCTATAGACAACATAACATGTTCATGACAGGAACTGGGAAAAAAGAAACCTGCTTCCCCCTCATGCACAGGCTTCAAACTTTTCAGAAATCAGCTTCCTAGAATGGAAATAGACCACGCTCTTTGCAAACATGCACATTGGAATCCTTACAGAGCTGTTCAATATTCAGCTTTGTCTGAGGTTTTTGGGTTGGTTTGTTTCGTTTTTTCTGTGGTGGTGTGATTTGGTTTTTTTCCCCACACTACTCTCAGTCTATCAGTATTTATTCCTTAGAGTACTCAAAATGAGTATTCCAGTAACAAAATAGCACCATTGACAAACCAAGCCATAGAACAGATTCTCCATCTGGCTTTTTATACAAAAACTGCTTGTTTTTCCTCAAATAGATTTAATTTTTGATTAAAGAAACCAGTGACTCAAACCTCATTTATAGAAGTTCATAAAACAGTTAAATCAGGTAAAAATACCACTGCAGTGAAACTCTGTTTACAAATTCCTGAATGTTTATTCTTGCTAGCTCTATTTTCGGTCTTACTTCTTCTCCAGGAAAGAGCCTAAGTTCCCTTCCATACATGCCAACAGCATTTCACATGATCCATATCTATTCATAATGCACCATGCAACTTGCCATTATATACTAAACCAACGTATTTGCTGGTCCAGTGGTTTGATTTATTTTGTTGCCAAGAGTCACTGAAGCTGCAAGATAAAATTCTCTTAAAGTCACTACATTCTATTTCAGCAGCATAATAAACTTGTGTTAATAGGATGCTTTCTCCCTGTATTTCCCACATATGGCTTCTACGAAAGTGTTCAGGCTTAAAAAATGTAGCAAGGCAAACAAACACCAAAGACCCCAGCACACTTCATAGAAGAATACCTCTGGGCTAACAGATGTCCACGAGCTTGAAAAGTTTATGCATGTATAGCAGCTTGCAGAAACAGAACTTTCAAGAAACTTCACTCATTCTTTTTCTCAAATTACTTCCTCACTACACATGAAACAATATCTGCTTGCACAATATTAACACACATATAGTAAAGAACTGCGTCTTGAGCATGTATTTTTCTTGAATGAAACACATACATAGGTGTGCAAACATATATCTATAGTAATATGAATATTTTCTCTTCTTATACCACTGTATATAATTATTTATGATTTCAGTATAGTTTATTTATTTTTCAGTTAGTTAGTTAGTTATTATGATCAGACAATGCATGAATGCACTATCTCTTTTATCACAGAAAGAAGGGAAAGAGGATAAATGAAACAAGAAAAGCAGTAACAGAATTCATATAGCTTCAGTAATGAAAAAATAATGCTTTTACTTTTTTATCTGTTCCTGAAAACAGAAATAAGAAATTAGAATACAAATATGGTGATTGGAAAGTTGCTTCTCCCATAATGCTTTTTCTACTCAGCCATAATAATTTCGGCCTAGGATTTCAACCATGGAAAATGAGAGCACATTAGAGGATCTATTTTTTCATCTCTAACTCTGTAATCTATAGAATTATCTGTAACAGCACTGCACAGGAAAATAATCATACACACTTTTTGTTTGACTACCATATCAATAATACCAAATTTACAAACAAAAATTCATTTGGTAATAAAGTATTTTCTGAGATAAGATACGTGCTTATACTGAATGTATTTATTTTAGATTGGAAATTATACTTCCCATATTGTCTCTTCTTTGTCAAACTACTGATCTATAGTTTAGAGTGATTATCCTCTTTCTGCTTCAACTATCCAAAATAGCTTGCAGCATTGCTTGGCTGATAATGATTTTTCTCATAGGAACCTGCTTCCAAAGAACATTAGTACCAAGGAATAGACACCCAGAGGGTGAAGAGCTTTTTTCATAAGTTCCCATTTTGGTTTTATGTTGTATCAATTCCTCACATTTAATTTGCTTTCGAAAGTTTAATGCTACCAAAGATCGAGTCATAATCTTACCTTGTGTGTTAGTGGGAAGTGCTGAAACCTGACAGACTGGAAGACAATGGCAAAATATTTAACTGTAAAGCAGTGTGAGTAGTTAGGGTTATGTGTCTGTAGAAGTTTATAAAGTACTAGACTACAGAAGAGAGTATGATCTGATCATTTTAATGATTTAAGATTTGCAACACAGAAAAAATGCAGTCAACTGGGTCCACATACTCACTAGCCTATAATTTCCTGAAAAAAATAATGCACTTGCTAATGAATATTTACAAAAATGTCAGAAGAAAACAGAACTCACATGTTGGTCTAAATACTAATTTTAATTTTTAACAAAAATGATAGTACAGATGTCAGGATAACAGTGTTTGTTATTGTGTTTTGCTTCTTAAAAACTAAATTCCTATTGTCCTTATAAAATTCTCTCTGAAAAACTTCAATACTTGATGCTTACTTTCGTGATAGATATATAGCCAATTTTAAATTGACAATTCACCACATGAACAAATTGGTTATATGTTATAAAATATTTCACACCACCCATGTATTTCCCAAAGCATTTTCAAAAATCTAATCCCATAAGTCGTCTCACCAAGATTAATGGGACTACTCCTAGATCTAAAGTGCAAAATAAGGATTTTGATACAATGCTCACATCAGACATAATTAGTATCTCGGTAGGCATGTTGTGGAGAAAGTCACAACTACCCAGAGCTGACAGTGGGTCAAGGAAGTAAGTCAAGAACAGAGAACCTGAACATGAAATTTTACTATATCATTTTAAAATGAGTAAATTATTTCATAAGCGAAGGGAAGCAATGAATATCTATAGTAAAGCGTTATAGTTTCATTGCTAATATGACAATGTAAGATGATAAACCAATGCATGACCAAATAAAGCAGAGTATTAGATACCTTCCTGTAGACACTCATCTCCCATCTTAAAATGAGTTCAGGTAAAAAAGAGCAAAATAACTCCTTGGCTAATTTATTATCATAAAACACAGGTTACTTTTGCTAGTGTGTTTACATTTCATTTAGAATCTCTTTTAGAGTCTGGCTTGGTCAAACCCTAACATTTCTGTAGTGCTTTCCCTTTGCAGTAAAGGTAAAAGTAAAGGTAAAACACTGAATGACAATAACACGCTCTTTTTTCAGTAGACTATAGGACAATTTTTATTTTCTTTCCCCTACTATTATGTGTTTCACTGAAGATAGTTTATCATATTGATTTTCACCCAAAAGTGTTTCTCAAGTCCATCCATCCTCCTATATATATTGGCTAGTTAATTCACAGCCCATTGTTCAAAATTCACTTCAAAAGCTAGGGAAATTTAACTGGGTACTAGGTCAAATTAAACCTGTTTTAGAATTTTCTAATTAGGAAATCATCCTTATCCATGTGCACTTTGTCAGGACTTTCTTAACAGTCATGAATGCTGTTTCTAAGCATATGTCTAAGTACCGTTCTGAAATAAAGCCTTAACCCCTGTTCAAAGAGGAAGGTTGCTTTAATGAATGTGTGTCACATAAGCCTAATTATAAGAAGCAGCATTGAAAGATTAAGTGATTCCATTACATAAATTCACACTGTAGCTGTTCAGTATTCAGAACAAACTGAAGAAGGGTATGCACAGTAAATATGGACACTTGAAAGTCTGCTTGAAACTGTTCAGATCATTTAAAGTGATCCTTTGTGAATAGATACTTTAAAAGGTTTGATTTCTCTCTAATTTTTTTTTTAACCATTCAAACTTGCAGGCCTGCAAGGGCTTTCAGATATAACCAGGCTATATCTCAAGATAGTAATTCATATCTTGATAGGCATTTAAACTCCATAGGATTAAGGCCTGGGAAATAAATGCTTTTAATGCCCATGTTTTCTGCTTGTTTTCAGAAAATATTTGAGGGGGAAGATAATGCGTATTTCAAACCCTTAAAAAACTGCCTTAACATGAACAATTCTAGGTTAATTGTAAATCCTCCCATCTTACAAGGATTTTAACAGTTCTATGTAAAGGGCAGCGCTCTTCTAGTGCCTTTTTCTATGCTGGTGTGTACAATGAGCATTTAACAAAGAAAATATCATCAAATTCCTATGCAGTCGTAATACTTTGTTTCCTTAAATCATATTTTGACTTTTGAAATGATGTGAGAAGACATTTATGATTTAAGATTGTACTTCACTTTTATTTAAAAAAAAAAACAACATGGATATGAGATTTGCCACGTACAGTGCTGATGCTAATCCAAGATTTTTTCATCTGTAATTCGTGTTTTCACCATTAACATATTCTTACTGTATGACTTACTCTTTGCTATTAAATGCTGGTGATACAGTCAATGTATGTGCCATTGATGAAAAAATTTTGAGATGATGAGAAAAGAGTGAAATGGAAGGTGCTGTTTTACACTGGTCATGTATACTTGCTGAATCTACATTAAAATTCAAATTGTGCAGACCTGTTTCTAATTCTGTAAGCTACCTAGATTCTACTGAAAATTTTAGTGTCTTCTTTCAAAACTTATTTCTGAGTATTCCAGTACTTCACATATATTGAAGTGAGCAATATATGGGCAAATTCTCACATATATTGAGAATATTCAGTTTCCCTGAAGACCCCTCTGATTATTTAAAACAGCATGTCCTTTTGACACTATAAAGGGTACATAATTCAAATTCTTAGGTAGTCTCTGATAAAATTACAGCATTCTTACCTAATCATTTTCTTGTTGAGCCCCTTCTGAATGAGCTTTGGTTCAAAGAAAATAGCACAGAGAGCTACTTACGAGAACACTCCCTGCTTCTGAAATATTGTGTGGAACATGAAGGTACAGGATACTAGAATCGTGCATTCTGTTAGCTGCAAACAAGGTTAGTCAACTGAATTTACTCTAATCTACCTCAAATGACTGCTTCTAATTTGTCTGTCATATTTCTGGTGTGCCATCAAACATCTCCTTAAGGGATCTTTTATTATAGTATCTGGTTTATTATAGTATCTGTTTTATTATCATATCTGATCCATTTTATAACTAAATCTGAAAACAATGAATTACTTTTGGAGATTAGAGTTTAAATCACTGTAATACTTGCCCCCAGCATCCAAGACTGATCTTTGCTAAGTTTCACTTGACACAGCATGTAAACTTCTCTACCAGATTGTCTGAGCGCTCTCAAAGCTTAATTGATCCAATTTGCATGTCTCATCCTGGCAGAATTGTGCATCATTTCTATCCTCTTGGACTAAGTGATCACCATCTAATCACTTTGTATACAAAGCAGATGGAAAGTTTCCAGCTCCTTTGCTATCCCCATTGCATGCATCCATATTAAAGCAATTCTAATTCGACAAACAATCTGATCTTTTTGTATTTTTATAGGATTACTCTCTCATTGATAGGCCTTCTGTCACCAATTGTAATGTTCAGAACTTTATACTCAAGGCATTTTCACTTTTGTCTCGCACCTTCTGTGTGGTCCATTAAAATGATCATTTCATTTAACAAAGTCCCCTTAGGGAAGTTCTATACAGCTTGCTGTAAATCAGCACAGCTCTGTGCACTGAAAGAAAGGTACAACTTCTATTAATTGAGGATCCTGTAGTTTTAAGGGAAAACAAATAGTTAATTACATCCCTATTCATAAATGTCTGAGCCTTCTGCATTAATAGCTAGTGCCAAAACTTTTATATCTGTTAAAAGGAAAATGATACTTTAAATTCAGTAAATATTTTTCTAATAGCAACTGCTTCTGCACATGAAACAAAAATCTCTTATTTATGTTATTTTGCTGCATATTTTCCTTTCAAAATCGTGCAAGTTGTCATTTAAACACAATGGCACTTTAGTAAATAGTTATGTTGTTCATAAATAGATGAAAGCTACTTTGTGAAAATAACACAAAAAAGAGCTTCTGTAGAGAAAAGCCACAAACAGATTGGTCAAATTAATGAAGGATCTACACATTTCAAATCACTAAAATCAAACTTTCTGAAGTGAACAGAAAGTTCTTCCTCTTCTCACTAGTGATTCACGGATGGGATTTATATTCTCCACCTAGTTTATATACATCTTCAAACATTTTTATGTTTCTTCAGCCACACTCTTTCCACACATTCCTACCTGTTGAATACATTGTTCAATAGTACCTCAGCCATACTGGGAGTTTGTGGCTGGCTTATTTTTTTTCCTACAGACATCCTTTACTTCACTTCCACTTTTGTTCTCTCCATTAATCTCTATTTGTATTTGCTCAATAAAATTTATGAGAGGGCAAAGAGATTGTTCAGGGATTTTTAAAATTTGTTTTCAGTGAATACATGAGAAACTCTAAAGTGTGTTGTTCACAGAAGTCATCAATCACTGGTGGTCAGTGCTCATGACAGCTCAATATAAGGAATACCCTTCAGTTTGCTCTGCAGGTGCTTTTAAAACTTGTGGAAGACTGAAGGTAAAATCAGTGCCTATATAAGAGAGAAAAGGAACCAGAATACACTAATAAATTGTGAAATATTTTTTGCCAAAGGTAAAGCATGCCAGTGCACTTATAAAATTGTGCCTTTGTGTCCATGTATACACAAAAATAATGGCACAAGTGGAAGGATAGTAGTTGTACAACAGCAAATCTAGTAAATTCAAGGTTAACTGGTAAAGAAGAAAATTAATTAACCAAGTAAGCCAATTTAATCATAAAAAAATGCATTAGGACAGTAAGTAGACTTTCTATTAGTACGCAGCACAATAAAAAGTGGTAGTATAAAACCAGAAATGTCTTTCTTTGACTTTTACTTCAGACTCAGTGGACAAACCTTATGTAAGCTGTTCATATTGCAGCCCTGGCTGAGTCTTATGCCTCTGGTTACACAAGCAAGTAAAACCCCTGATACCTTCAGATTCTGTTCTCATTTTAAAAATGTAAGGTCCCTTAGCTTACAACGGGGCTTTGCAGGAGTAAGTCAGTGGAAAATAACAAACAAGTCTGTGGATGAGACTCAGTTTGCTGTCTCTCAACTGTGTTAGCTCAGCAGGACTAATGGCAATAATAAGGGGAAAAAATTATCACCAGTACAGGCAGGTGTGACTCACACATAGAATTCATCTACTGAGTAGTGGTATATAATTTTATACAGTCACTTTTAAGAGCACATTTTCTGCTAGTCTGTAAACAATCAGACATATTAAACCATCAAATCGTTTTTAATGAAGACACCCAGAGTTTCTAAGCCAATGTGAAGACTTAGGGCCCTAAGCAGCCTTTCCAATGTGACAACCTGCTGCTTCTTCTGACACTCCACCCTGAAGCTATTTAAATATTGAGATAAAAAATTTAACAGTATTTAATGCTTTTGTTGAGCCCAATTTTACAGGAAAACATCAGGGAAGGTCTTTTGATTACTGAGACACACAATTTCAGGAATATATATATAACTCTTAACTTGCCTTGCAAGACGTCCTTTAAAAAGTAATGTTATTCTCGGCTAAACATTATTAAACAGTGCCTTGATGTTTAAGAAAATCTACTTTATGTTACTGCACTACTTCTGTTGCTAACAGCAAAACCAAAGATGCACTTTGATTTCGAAAATGCACTGAATGTACTGCCCATCCTCAGTTGTACCTATATTTTCACCAGATACAAGTTACTATGGAAGAAAAAAACATCTAGTTTCACTCCATGACTCTTTACAATGGCACTCATATTAATTTCTGCTGAAGTTCTCTTATCAGTAAAGGTTATTGACAGGTACAGGAATGTTTGGCTCCAGGAAAATTTGTGATATTGCAGATCATTTTGTTCACTGTAATAAACTTAACTCTTCTAACCTTGATGGTGAATCTGCAGCATGCCTCCCCTTTATCCTGCTAATTATTTCACAAAGTAATTTTCCAAAGAATTTAATCTGAGACACGAATTGTTAGCACATCCTGCTACAGCCCCAAACTGTGTTCCAAAATGGTATTTGCATTTTAAGTATAGTACAAAGCATGCATTTAATGATCAGAACTGGAAGGGGGGCCACTAACTAAAACACAGATGATAACATGATTTCAGAAGCAAAGGTAAAAATCTTCCATTTGTGATACAGTATACAGATACAGACTCTTATATCTTTAAATCAGAAGGATCTGTCATCAACATGGACATCTTAATTTTTCCATCTTCCTCACAGTCTCATTTTCTGCTTGGCAGGTATTTTGGAGGCGTGACAAAGCACCTGGGCCCTCAGTCTGTATCATCCCACAAAAAAAGCAGTCATTGATTTCACTTTTTGCTACTAGAAGTAAAATTGCCAAAAAAAAAAAAATCCAGAAAGATGATTTTGTCATCAGACTAGCAGAATGGACCATCATTGTCTATCCATCTCTGCTTACTAAAATAATAGATTAATGGAAATTGTTGAATGCAGTACTGTGACTTACATAGTATGGAACAGCATCTAATTCTGATAGGACATTGAAATTAGTCTGCAGGAAAAAATTCTCATGCAGCCTGCAAACAGATGGGAGGAAATATAGTTAGATGAAATGATCAATGTCAAAATACCAGTCTAGAAGGAAAGGTGTCTACTAAAGTTCTGAAAACCATGGGTGTCATCATTTTATCCCTTTAACTCCCAAGAAAAATTTGCTTTGTAAGGTGCGAGCTGCCTGAGCTGCCTTCTTTAGTGGGAGACCAGAGAACTCATCATTTTGATTTTTGGCTCTTAATTTGGAAACAGTCTGGACATGGTCCAGTTACTTCCATGACAGCTGCACATATTTGCATCCTTCCATCCATCTGCTGAGAGCTCAGACTTGCTTGGACTCCTCCAGATATTCATGTTGCTTTTTTACGTATCCACACTTTATCTTGACCTAGTAATTCTTGGAATCCCTATGTATGGAATGCTATTCTGTCTTGTCCTGTGCTGTTTGGTGCTATGTTGCTCATGTTTTAGGTTTTTTGAACGAATTCTAAATTCTCCAGCCCTATCCAGTAATGTTTTATAAGAAGTATTTACATCTTTCATTTTCTATTCATTGTTTCCTAACTTTCATTAAAGAAGCATAAAACCTAGTTCTACTAGTTTTTGTCTTGATGGTATTTGCTTTCGATGTCTTGTGTCACAGATTACCTTGCTGCACATGGCATTTTCCTCTTTTGATTAAAAATTAACTTCACTTACCTTTTTGTCTCTTTCAAATGCACCTGCTAATTAGCAGACCTCCTCCCCTGCATATTTCTCAAACCTGGATGTTACTGGATCTCTGGCTACCTGCCCTCCCTTTCCAAGTGTGCTAACATAACCAAGTCAGGCTTTCTTTCTAGAAGCCATGTGGTGGATGGATGCGACATAAACCAATGTGTGACCCATAGAGATGCATACAGCTTCTTCAGCAAAGAAGATGGAGAATCCAGACCTATACATATTGTGAGCCTCACCTCAATCCCTGGCCTCATTTGAAAGATCATCTCTATCCCTGTGGATGACGAGAAGGTGATCGGGAGTAGTCACCATGGATACAATAATGGTAAATCACACTGGACTAACCTGATTGCCTTCTGAGATGAAACAGCTACCAGCATGGATGAGGGCAGTAGATATGGTCAACTTTGACTCCAGCAAGGCTTTCAACCCTGTCTCTCACAACATCTTCATAGGCAAATTCAGGAAGTGTGGGTTAAGTGTGGGACAGTGAGGTGGATTGAGAACCAGCTGAACCAGATGGTTTTAATCAGTGGCACACAGTGTAGTTGGAGGCCTGTTACTAGTGGTGTCTCCCAAGGTTCAAAACTGCACCCAATATTTAACTTATTCATCGATGACTTGGATGAAGGGGCAGAGGTCTCCTCAGCAAGCTCCCTGATGACACAAAGCTGGTAGGAGTGGCCAATATCCCAGAAGGCTGGGCAGCCCTTCTGAGGGACATCGAAAAGTTAAAGAGATGGGCAGAGAGGAACTGTCTGAAATTCAACAAGGGCAAGTGCATGGTCCTGCCCCTGGGGAAGAGTAACCCCAGGACCAGGACAGACCAGGGATGGCCTTCTGGAAAGCAGCTATTTGGAGAAGGACCCGGGTGTCCTGGAGAAAAGAAGCTGTCCATGAGCCAGCAGTGTGTTCTTGTGGCCAAAAAGGCCAGTGGTATCCTGGCCTGCATTAGGAACAGCATTGCCAGCAGGTCAAGGGACCTGCCCCTCTACTAACCCCAGGTGAGGCCACATCTGAAGTGCTTTGTCCAGTTCTGGACTCCTCAGTACAACAGAGAGCTCCTGAAGTTCCACTAAATAGGTCAAAGAGAAAGCAACAAAGATGACTAGGGGACTGGAGCATCTTTCTTACAAGGAGAGGCTGAGGGAGCTGGGTCTATTCAGCCTCACCATTGCCTGTAAGTGTCTGAAGGGAGGGTGCCAAGCAGATGGAGCCAGACTCTTCACAGTAGTGAAGCCAAGAAATAGAAGAGGCAACAGGCAGGGACTGATGGGCGGGAAGTTACATCTGCATAAAAGGAAGCATGTTTTTATTGTGCAGGTGACCAAATACTGGAACAGGCTACCCAGAGAATTTGTGGAGTCTTCCTCACTGAAAATATTCAAGACCTGTCTGGACACAGTCCTATGCCACATGCTCTGGGATGACCCTGCTTGAGCAGGGAGGTTGGACCAGAAAACCCACTGTGGTCCCTTCCAACCTGACCTATTCTGTGATTAGATTATTGTACCTTAATCTAAGTTTATTTTCTCATTGATTGCTTTACCATGTTGCTTTCAGTTCTACATCAGGCTCCAGAATGAGAAAAACAAAGCAAAATGCTTCATCATGTTCCTTCCCTTCTCACACTAATTCTTTGAGATACTTTTTCTTCTCTTTAACTTTTTCAATCTCTATTTTCCCAAACTAAAATCATTAAGACTAGAACTTTTACATTTTCTTGGAATCTTAAGATAAATAAGGCTTAAATAAATGTGTCAGTACATACAGGAATTATCCCTCAATGCAAGGTCTCTCCATTGTTTCCTAGACATATGTACCAATTTGTGTAAATGCTTCATCACTGCTATCATTCTAATTCCTGCATGTTTACTTCATAAAACCTTGTTTGACACGGCTTCACTTAGTTTGTCAACCAAATAAATTGGAACAACGTTTCAAACAACTAATATTTCTTTTGCTTTGGGACTGATACTCACTCTGAAGTACACTTGATTCAGCATAAAGAAATAAACCAGAAAAGCAATAAGGCTTTAAGATCCTCAGCATGGTAGTGGATATGAACTTGCAAAGAAAGAAACAAACATGAATAGTGCAATTTGAATCTTACAAGAGAAAGGAAGTAACAGTTTCCATTTCATTTCCTGTTTAGATGAAGCTACAATAGAGTGCTTTTGTTCACGGCTTTTCACTGTCAAGAAGATATTCAAAGAAAGGAGAGGATGAATAAAAGAGCTATATGGATGAACACAAGACTACAGTGCTGACTCAAAAGGAAAATCTTTCAAAAGTATTGCTTGGCTAAGCAACAGTTAAGTGGTAAAGTATGAAAGATGGGTGGGAAGGATAACAGTCTACATATGCATGAAGATTACAAACATCCAGGAGCAAGTGGAATTATTTGAACAATTTTTTAATATATAGACTACGTAGCATTATAGCCCTGCCAGTGTAAAAAGGAAACATAAAAATATGCCAAGCACTTTTCCAAATGCCTATTCTGCCCATATAATGTGTATAAACTGTGTAAGAAAGACAAGTTAAGTATTTTGCTAATTTATGGCATTACGTTTACACCATGATTATGGAAACTTAAGAAATGACCATCTGCTTTCCCCAGCTGTGTCTGAAAACTTTTCATTGTTACAGGATAACAAGCTAAACTTTGCCTAATACAGCACCTGCCTACCTTGTAAGGAAAATGAATTGCCTGATTGCCTAGTCAGCAGGGTTACAATTTGGTACCTCAGTATGAAGTGTTTAAGCAGCTTATCATCCTTACACATGTACCATCCAAGTACCAGATTTTCCATATTTTGGAAGCATTTCAAATGAAAAATAACTTTTTTGGGTTCAATTCTTCTCACACATACTCCACAGCAACAGAATTGCATGTCTGTAATCCTTGAGGTAATTTCTTATGATTTACAGAAACAGGAAAACTAAATGAAACAGTATGATTCTGGCAACATTTTGTGGAATTCATGCAGCAAAATCTCCTTGTATCACCTGGAAAATGATCTTAAATTTCTTTCTTTCTACTCAGAGATGGCCTATAAATTTCCTGTGATGTAGGCAGAATATTATGTCAGACTGTGCTTAGCTGTTCTTAGGATTCACCCTTTCACACACATCATAGGCCACAATGCAGCCCTTCTGTGCTTTAGGAATATTAAAGGACTATATGAAAGGAAGTCACTACTTCATCACTGTCAAAATGCAGAATATGTTGATATCTGTTGCAAATCAGACCTCAGTATTCATCTTTTACTAATCTACAGAAGAAAATATCAGTTAAAAATTCATTTTTGAAATGACCAGATAATTGTATTGTGACATTAATATTCTCAAATGGTCTCCTAGGATCAATAAAACTGATCTGAAGATTCTGGACTAAATCTTCAGTTACTCTATGAACACCATAACTTAATAATCAAAACATATTAAAAAACTTTTTGCTTTCTTCTTGAATGTTTAGAATTATCTTCTTCTCCCAGGGAGAATTCTGAAAAACACAGCTTGAGACTAAGTCAATAAGGCATATTTTGTGTTTTCTGATACATGAGTAATTGCACATAAACTACTGTATGCCAAAGAGCTACATTTGTCTTGGTATTCCTATTTATCTGAAAGAAAAAATAACATTTATTCTTTGCTATGTTTATGACTTGTAGAGTGTCACTATCATACTATGTCCCTTACACCTACATAAATAAAAATATTAATTTTGCAAGAGCACAGAGAAGTAGCATCAGCAAATATTTGTCCATTGACAGAAATATTAATGGTAGTATTTTTTTTTTCAAGAGCATCTTCAAGAAATAATCCTAAATATATTCTTAAATTTTATGAACCTCTTTATTGATTTTGGTGATCAGTGTCTGTTGTCAATGAGCTTTCTCACTGGCTAAGTTTTACACTTGCCTGGGAAAGCTAAAGGGGTTCCCATCTATACAATGAGTTCAAGTGATGTATGGTTAGGTGTTCACAACATTCATTTATATCAAGTAAACAACCCTCCTCCCTATTTTTAACTGGCTTATCCTCCTTCTTATAACCTTGAAGTTATGAAAGATTAAGCATTATGACATCCTCAAACTTCTGCTCCTGGTATAGGCTGGTACTCATACCATGACCATGGTTTGGACAGTCGGGACAGAATTAAGAGTTCTCCTAGAGCACACACTCCACCGCCTTTTCTAAGAGCTACTTGTCTCTAATTTACATGACAGTAAGTGTCTCTTCCAGAGCAAAAGTGGCAGAGAAGATGCTGGTAGTATTAGGGTAGTTAATAGTTATCATAAAAGAACATAGCAACCTAGAGTATTAACATCTTTCTTCTCTCAGCAGTTCCACCATTAGCATTTAGCTCAGCTATCTCTTCCAAGGAAATGCATAATGCTGAGAGAAAAAGATTATACTGAAGAGATTTTCCAGTACTTATCACTAGTATATTTATGTAAGAGCCAGATTATTGCACACAAAGGAACCATTCCCTGATTTTTTTCATGATCTTTAAATATGTTTTCCCATGTTCTCCCTTTAACTGGTTAAAGTTAGAACTGAAACACTGACATATGTACACGGGTGCTATTTTATAAAGTGATAACTGAAAAAAATAAAAGGGAAAAGGAACCTAAGAAATGCAGTATAGTATTTAAAAACAAATGTGGAGCAAAGAAGAAATTTAGCAAGCAGCAACAGTCCTGGCAGCACTTTTAGACTGTGACACATGGAAAATACTTAATACATGAAATGAATGCCCAGTGAGTCTGTAGACAGACATGTATGGCTAACAGAAGATGTACAAGGGAAAAAAGGCAACATGAAAAAGGTAGTGTGACAGCAGGCTACAAGATGTAAAACTATAAAGCATATGTAGTTTGATATTTTGAAAGCAATTTGAAAACATCCTTTATCTTTGGTGGTCTGAAAGATGTAGCCTTGTACTAACATAGATACTAAATAGGTCTGCACTTAGTTCCAACCACCTTGTCATCCATGAATGCTGGGAAGTAAAGGCAGGAAAGAACTTCCTATTATATGTCTATATTGTTTTAAAATGTTGCATGATTCTCATTCGCAGAAAAAGTAATATTCTATCTTTATAGGAAACAACACTAGTGACCCACTGTTCTCAAAATATTTTCAGATGTTGACTAACATAATATTCCTCTGAATTCCGTCATTGCTTCTTAGTCTGCTATTGCTTCTTCCCTTGTAAGACCACTGCCTCAGAGCAGGGGTTGTGTTTGCTTGCATTTTGGCTAGCACAATAATTCATGAATGGACCTCCTTAGTCTTAGAATAATGCAAATAGTCAAAGTTTTACATAGTTTTTTTTTACAAAGTTTTTACATAGTTTTACAACGCTGTATTTCCAATGCATTAACACGGAACTGTGAGACAAGAGAATGGACACAAAACTGGATGCTGGATGACAGCCAATAACAAGAACTAAGCAACCAAGGACAACCTCAGAAGATGAAAAGGAGAAGAGATGTCAGAACATCACCAAAAATGTCAGTTGAAGCAGCATCATCTTGACTGACATCAGAACTTTAAATCTCATGCTCTCCTAAAAACAAGGCATTTTCTGATAACCAGCCAAGCACACAGGAGCCTCTCATCTACACATAACTGCAAAATTTGTTTTTACTCTTGCTTTTCTATTTTGTCAGAGACTCATAAAATTTAGTTTCAAATAATGCCCAAAAGTCATTCAGAGCAGAGCATTGCAGGTAGAGCCTCTCACTCTGATTAAATACAGAATTGGTATTACAGGATTACATAAATAGCATGGCTGTGCCATTGAACGAAAAACTGCCATGAGGGCTGCTTAATTTACTGATGTTGTCATCACCTTCACTAACCTTCCTCTTCTATAATGGCACATGTTAAGGATCAATGTTCTATATTATACTGAGATCAAAAAGCTACATGTTCTGGTTCAGTATCCAACTGTAAGTCTCTCAACTCTATTATCACTTCTAATAATAAAATTACGTACAAATTGTCTTTTAGTGCTTGGGCATGTGAAATTATCATCACTTTAAATCCCTGGCATAAAACCTTCTCCTGTATCCATTCAGCTATGAGAGGAGAAGAAGACTTCCTGTAAAGAAAGAGGAAATTACACTATAGCTGTGCAGGCTGATGAAATCAACCAAGAAAAGGCAGTATATTTTAGGTTATCCTTTAGGATAATTCTTCCTCTGTGTCTTAATCTCACCATTCTCCCCAGAGACACTTTAGCCCTGCATGCTAAGGAGGAAACATTTGGATTGTCAGTCAGATCTCAGTTATTCAGGGTAATCCACATAAAGTATAGCATGGAATAACACAAAGCCCACAGTGACTATCCAGTGAAGAAAAGTGTGGGATACTGGAACTGGATAGAGCAAGTTGAGATGGTGAAGTCACACCTGTGCAGTACAACTGAAGCATCACTTCTCCAAGACCTAGTCAATACATAAAGAAAGTAAGCAGGACTTCACCATTGTCTGTTCTTTTGTTTCATTTGCAGAATTTGTGGTAGGAAAATACTTGACAGGAATGGTATGTCCAATTTTACTTAAAAGGTCAACTGTTATCAATTTTCATAGCACAGAAAAGCAGAGTTCCTGAGATGGATAAATATCAGAAATACAGTAGATTTGCTTTTTCCTTTTTATAAATGGCCTTCTGGGAGTATATAAAACAACAGTGCTTCAAAGATTATGATAAAAGTAAAGATAACACAAATAGAAAAGCAGAAAAAAATATATAACAAAGGGGAAGTTTCTTTCTGATTTATTATGCCGTCTTTGTTTTCCACATAGAGGCCACAAAGAAGGATGAAAAATAGTTGGTCTGAGTTTGGTTTGTTTGAATGGTTTTGTCCAAAACTAGTTGGGGTGGAAAATAAAAGAAAAATCTGCAGAGCTGTGGGTACTCTCAGTCAGGAGCTTGTTTGCAGAGCAGACGTGAGCATTTACCTTGCACAGGACACTTGGAGGGAAAAAAACCCAGACTGAAGCTGAGCAGAGAGCCCTATGGGTGCCTCTAGAAGCAGCAGGAGGATCAGATCCCTCCAGGGAATTGTGCCTGACTCACCTCCTTCTTCACTATGTGCAAGTGAGGCCGCCCAGTCCTTTTTACCTATATTTAGCCTTTGTAATATCATCCCATCTCCTCTCCATTTCCCAAAATGCCAGTAATATTCCCAGAGTTCCATCTGAGTTTGACTGAGTGGCCAGCACTTCCACAGTACTCACTATCTTAAAGTATTTCAGCAAACACTCATCATCCAAGTCAGTCAAAATTCATCAGCCACATCTAAAATTGTCAGGCTATGATTCAATGAAAAGAGCCCCAGTGCTGACTGCATCTGTATGGCTTGACAAAAGGTCACATCACAGATCTATACACTACGTGAATAATTCCATCACCTTATTGACACATTCACCAACACCTTTGAAAAACAAAACATTAACTCAAACCCCCAGTATCCTCCCCTATCCAGCCTCCTTCCCTCCAAAATGAGGAGACTGGGAAAAAACTACCCACTCACTATGCTAATAATAACGTAAACTTGTTAGCTGGCTGCTTTAAAAACTCTTTCCTCATCCTGCCTATAAGTTCTCTTAAAACCTGTAAAACCTGCAAATTCTCTTAAATGACCTAATTTTATGGAAAAAGCTTACGTTCACTGCATTTTTTTCATGTTTTCCTCGTTCTGTACTACTCCAGAAAATAATAATGCAAATATTAGCTTTTATGCGCTTTTGTCCATGTTTGAAAATTGAATCCATCAGGTTTATTTACCTTGAAACAGTCAGAAGAAAAATAAAGAGGCAGGTAAAATTGCATTGGAAGGCAATGACTGGGAGCTCTAGGAAACTACATGCTCTTAGTTCACTCATTTAACCTTTTTTCTTGATTTTACAATCTAGAAAATGCAGATTAGGACTTACACTTTACTTGTTATTACATTATAAATAAAAACAACACTCACGGTATCTTACGATTCCAAGTGTTATTTTTGAGAATTACCAGTGAGTCTATTAAAGTTACAAATGAACTTCTTGGGTTTGTGCTCAGTCCAAAGTCTCTCTCTTTTATTTTCAGTCCTTCACATGTTAGTGAGATCTCAAGGGAAAAGCAGAGTTCAACTCAGCAAAAAGCTTGAAACTGCCCTGTAACTATACCTGAATTTAGAGCTATTGGAAAAGGAGAGTTGGTTTGGATCCAAAAGAAAACAGTGAAGTGAGCCATCAGTCAGCATCTCACATGGAGTTCAGAGACTTGTTTCACTTCTTCAGGTTTATTTGTGGTTTCTTTGTTTTGGGTTTTTTTTCCAAGCTTTTTAATAAGAAAAATGAAAGTATTACTGGCAGAGATTTAGTGTCATTGTAATGTTTTTGACAAGACTGACATTCTTGCAGCAGAAGACATTAAAAGAAATAAAAAAGAAAACCCAAACCACCACACCAAAAACCCCCAAACCCATGGATTTCAGATAGTTATATGGCAAAACAAAAAAAGTATCAACAAAATGTTCAAGTTCTACTTTAACTGCGTCCCCTTTTGCCAATGTGTACCCATGGAAACTTCAATTACAAGACCATATTCAGCTTTTCAAATACTCAACATAATATCATACACTTTTTCCTAATTTTAGGTGTTTATGTTTCGAATAATTTAAAATTGCTCTATACTATTATTTTTTCGCCAAAATAAGATTCCATTAACGTCATTTATATGGAAAATACAGAGTAAGGCATTTCACAAAAACATATTACCAAGCAGTAGTAAACATTTTCCAGAAAGCAGAAGCCAGATATGCTTCTAGCCCAGCTGGCATCACAGTCAACTGCCTCATCTCCTACACGGCATGTCTGGAGGAAAACAGTGTCGATCCAAACAGTTCCATGGGTTAAACAGTTAAATGCTTCAGCCCTTCAAGTGAACATAACACATGCTGTGCTGACCGACAGAAAAGAATTGTAAATGGCTCAGTCCACAATCTGATTACACGTTAAGCACTTCCCAAGAGGTGCTCAGAATTACATCCAAGATGATTAAAATTCATACCATAGATAGGAAAGACCTACATTAAAAAAAAAAAGGGAATAAAAAAAGGCACCGAACTTCTGTCACCTCTGACTCATATTAGAGTAAAACTAATGGAACTCCTCCAGAGGTTTCTCTAGAGTCACACAAGAAACAGGCCCTGCTGCCTTAACAAAAAAATACATATGCTTTTAGGGACAAAAAAAAAAAAAAAAGGATGTCCAGAAGGAAGGCTCAGATATAGATCTGAAGCCTTGTTAAACAAACATGAAAACACTGAAAAATTAAGGGAAAGACTTGTTTTACTGAAGCAAATAGGAATCCTGCTACATTATTTACGAGGAATAGGATTTTACCCTGCATGATCATGTAATTAAAGTGTCAGAATGCAGACACCCAGGAGGACAGAGCTAGTGCTGAACATGGAATTAACATCAGTATTTCACGACTCTTGAATGATCTGCCATGTAACCCTAACATCTCCCAAATGTTGCCTTCCAACCAGAATTGACTAGGGCTTTAAAAAAATTTAATAGTGGCGGGGAGAGAGCATTCCCCATTGCACCTCCATTTGCTTGAGTGTTCCTGAAGCCTTTTTATCTCAGAGCCCTTAAAAGCTGGAGGAAGGTCCCTCCTTCCTGGATGTGCAGTTACATTGGCACCCTGCAATGCATCCTGAACGCAAGGCAGTGCAGGAATGGCCCCCACAGAAGCAGAGCAATCTGCAGAGTCTGGTTGCTGCTTCCACTTCATTTGATGAGAAAAGTGAGTTATGCCAGCGTTTTTCTTGCTGTAGCCTCCTCACCAAGGGGAGAAAAAAAAAAAAAGAAGAAAAGAGGAAAAAAAGCCCAACCTTCCAATCCAAATCTTGGTCTTCTCTGTCCCTACCTGCCTGCAAAGGATTTGAAACAAGAACAGCAATGTTTTTAAGAGAAGAGGGGGAGGAAGGTGACTGCTGCTCACTTCAGAGTGGTGCTACACATAATATGTTAAGGCACAGAGAGAAAATCACTTCTTCACCTTTTTGCTCCGCTGTATGGGAATGTGGCTTCGGTCATGATTGCACCTCAGCAGCCACACAGTGAAAAGCCTCTACAGTGAGAAGGTTAGGATCTGGGCACTTCTTATCTTACAAGATGATCACCCAGAACTCTGTTTCCAGGAAGATGGGCTTCTTTTTGTAAGTGAAAATTTTTATCTGCTTTTCCTACAAAATGGATTGCTGGTACAAATTCCTGAGCCAACAATTCCTACTGCTGATAGAAAAGCAGGCTGGGCACAGACTGTTTCAGAAAAAGAAAAGGTTGCATTTTGGAAGATATCTGCTTGTGAATGCTAGGACTCTTGTAAAGGACAGGAAAGAGCAGACTGTGAAGCTAAAAATAACCACATGCATGCAAATATCATGTACTATAGCGCTACCACAGCATTTTTGGCCATAATATAGCAATCGACTGAATACGAGAATTACTACGGATCAAAACTAGTCTTCACTCGAGTATTTCAAGACACTTCTTTTCCAGGAGAGAAATTCAAATTTGCAAGCCACACTTCTTTTTTTATCAGCAGGAATGGATGCCAAATAGGCCATTTCCAGAGGCACAAGAGAAACTCCAACCAGGGAACAAATTTGCCTAAAAGACAAACTCGCACAGACAACCAAGAGCTACATGGCATCAGAATAGATACTGCTACATAACGTCAGACTTTACCAAAACTTTCAAGATCACTGTAATACAAGATGACATTTCTGATTCTAGCACACCTTTCTTAAGGGTTCAATTATGCAAAGTACCAGTCCCAATTCAGAAAAGCACCTAAACACAACCATAGCTGCAATCATGAAAGCAGTTCCCTATTTAACTTGATTATTCAGTTGGCATGATTAAATTCTAAGTGCTTAACTGTATTATCACAAACATCAAGGTTTTGCCTCAGTAAGATGAATTAAGTAAGCTGAAATTCATTGCACTGGTATATTTGAAGCAGTGGATTTCAGATTACTTCATCTCCTTTTCTGTAAGCATGCTGTTGTGCCAAAAGCTGTCACTCCCTTGTTTTCTATGCATTTGCTGTATTTTAATGAGAAACTCTATTTATTGATTCTGATATTACCGAGAAAATGGGTTTTCCTTTCAATAAGATGATTACACATAAATGTTACAGAGAAACACAAGAGGGGGTTTTGTTTTGTGGGCTTTTTTTTTTCCCTCCATAATTGCTGAAGGCAGCGTATTACCCACTAGCAAAAGGCAGTAAATGAGCTGAGTCCTGGCTTCACAGCTGTGCTCAGCGTGCTCCATGTGCAGCGACGGGCGCGCAGGACGAACCATTTGGGATGCCCTGATGTAAAAGGGCTGGCTCTGCACTGGACCCGTGCCCATCGCAGGCGAGGTAAAGCCACGAGGCTGTGCTGTGCTCAGAGGACAGCGAGGCCCCCAAGGTGCCAATCTGCCAGCCAGGCAATGTCAAAGAAAAGCAGTAGTGCAGACATGCCCTCCTTTTCACTCGTCACACCCACAGATGCCTCATTCTTTCTCTCTTGCTTTCAGTAGTGCTGAGTTTTAGGGAGCAAACAACATAATACGGGACTTCCCTTTTTTCTGGGACTAGCTGTTAACTCTTACAAAAAAATATACATCATTATGTTCCTCTGTTTTAAAATCTAGTAAATGTAATAAATATTTTCTTTCTATCAATGGTGGCAAAACAATTTCGTTACTGTACTCGGTTAAACAAACAGTGCTGATATGTAGACCTCTTAAAGAAAATTACAACGGGAGCCTTGCATTCTTACAAGAATGCAATGTGTTGCTGTTCTGAAGTATTAATTTTTTTTTCTTTTTCAAACTATGGAACTTTGTTCACTTAAGTCAACTAGTCTGACAGAATTACGATTTTTAGGTTGCACCATATAAACACATGAAAAAGCAAGCATCTGCACCCTCCAAAGTTTATTTAAATCCCCTACCTTTCCTACATAGAGTGGGTCTGTACCCATGTATTCTTCCAGCACAAAGAATTGATTCCACACCCAGCTGCGTTTGGTTCTCGTCCTCCCTGATTGAAAATAGGGCTTTGACCTGGACCTTGTGAGCTCTGCTTGATTCATCCCAGAAAGACACAGGAAAAGAGCTAGTATCTGAAGAAAATGGCAAAACTCCACTTTGCCCAACTTCATCTTTTTTATTTTTCCCTCGGTGAAAGAAAAAACCTTGACCAAAGCAGGCACAATTCCAGTTGTCTCAGTAGCTCTAGCCTCCGGCAGGGTGTCAGCTGGGAGTCCAGAGATAATAATTTGCAGAGTGGTCGATTGGAAGATGTCACCACTGTTGAATAACCTTCACCAAAGAGATGGTGTAATGGGTACCTATCCGGGAAAAAGAAAAGACTTGTCAGAATTTTAATTTTTTTAAAGAATGCAAATTCTTTACAGCTTTCACATCATGCATTAAAACTGTTTATATATTACTTTTTTCCTCATCAACACCAATGAGTTTACATAAATCTCTGAGAGTTTATACCAAACTCCTTGCATGGCATTACTATTGCTGATACAACTGTATTTATAGTCAAAAAGTTTTCTCCTGACTGTTTTCCTCATACACCATTTTTTCCAGTACAAATGCTAAAATTGTTTCTCTTTAAAATAATCAGAGTAAGTGTAGTTATTTTCAGTAATTTGGTTTGATTTTTTCTCCTCTGTCTATTATGGTCTGCTTTGCTTGCCATTATTATGATATAATTACAAAACAGCTACAGGCAGAAAGTTGTATTAATGGCAGGGACATATCCTAGCTTAACTCTCTCCCATATAATTCAGAAGTAAAATGAAGGAGCATAAGATGAATCAGAACAGTTTGATTGATTCTTAGTCACAGTACACCAGATGCTATGATTTGTTCTGATCTGAACCTGACCTGGTAAAAAGCCCTGTGTCTCCCCACTCAATTTCACTACATTCCTAAAGCAAATGTCAGGCACCATAAGAAACATGTTAGACTACTTTATAAATTTATACAGAAATATGCCCAGAAAGATAAGTAGGTAATGTCATTTTGTGTTTTCAGTGAAATCTTGATTTAATAACAAATGATTTTTCAGCAGTAACACATACAAATTTTATCTTTTTGTGTATCTGTTTTTATTTCAAAATTTAATCATATAAAAACTCATAGAACTTATTAAAAATATATGCTTTTTTAGAAATGCAAACTTCAGTATGTAAACAAGACCCTTTTCTACCTTTAACCACTGTGAGCCTTCTCTGCCCATGCAAAAATGTATACTTAGAACAATGTTTTTAAAAGTATAAATTCTGTCAGTCAGAACCCAACATAGCTTTTCCTTTTGGGGGAATCACCAGGTAAGCAAAGCTGTCTCTTAAATAGACATCCTCCTTGTCTGAGTGAGCAATGAGGGAGACAAGAAGCATTTAGGAAGAGCCAAACATTAAGCAGAAATAAGGGTGAAATTAAAATAGATAACAGGGCATTAATTTGGAGTGAACTGCTGCTACTTAGGAAGCCGCGGAAGAAAGAAGATTTCATCCTTTCTACATTTAATTAATCTAAAAAGGTTAGACATTAAATCACATACACATTAAACACTCTGGACTGATTATCATATTCCTACCCATTACTACTAAAACTGAGTGAAATGTGATATCCACTATCTGTTTTCAGTATGTCAGGCTCTTTCAGCTGCAGAACGCCTATGCATCGTGCTGCCAAAGGTACCTAGAGGGCAGAAACATGAAACAAATAAAAAGCTCTTCTGATTACAGACTGTATTAAAGCCTTTTTATAGTAATCCCTTCTGTGGTACTGCCCTGCACCAGAAAGGCTTTGCTAGAGGCTGGTGGGATAAACCACAAACCCACTGAGCATGTTTGCTAAGCAGCAGCAATTTGAAAGCTTCCATAAGGGAAAATCCAGTGTCTCCCTACAGGCAAAACAAAGAGAATAGGCAAGTCTTACCTAAAGACCCTAATTTTGAAAGCATGATGCTACAGTTATAAAAGACATCACTCCAACACGGACCAAAATTCTTCTCACAGCAGGATTAACAAGCAGGTGTCATCCTTGTTAGAAGAGCCTAGTTTGAAATGATTAATCCCAACTAGTCATAGCTCAGTTTTGATCTGGCCCTTTGGGTAAATCATGACCATATGACAGTAATTACTGACAGGGCTGCCAATGAGTGTTAAGGAAGTAGCTGTGCTTTCCCTGTGATATGCTCACTTCCTACTGCTCCGTTCAACTACGGTAAGTGTTGTTTGTAGTACAGGCTGTTTATGCATCCTTGATTTCCCTCTCTGTGCCTAAGTTACATCATGTTAAAGACATCTGATATTGATAAACTGTCAGTTTATTTCAAAGAGGCAGCAGATTGTTATTTAACGGAGATAAAAATACAAAATGGATTTTCTTAAGAAATGTCAGTAAAACATTTACAATATGTTAGAGTCTTTTCACTAAGCAGTTTGAAATGTCTTGTTCTTGCTCTGAACAGACATTTCAAACCTAGAATTGCTCTAACCTTTATCTCGAACAGTGTTCTCTTATATCCTTTCTTTTACACCTGCAGGAAAGTATGAAAGCCACCATATGGAGTGCCATGGTCCCCAGCCACACGCCACAGCACAGAACTGAAAAACGCACCCAAAATACCAACTGAAAAACAGTCCATATGCTAGACAGCACAATCTGATGAAAAGCAGAATACTCACACCTCCTGAAAGAAAAAACATTGTTGTGGTTTACTCATTCTCAAATACTTTCACCACACAGACCCAAAATTCTAATTATTTTTATTCAACTGTGTGGCAGCACTTTCCGCTCTGAAACACTTTTCCCTCCCTTTTTTCCTCTTCTTCAGGGTAAGTCTTCCTACTCCTCTTAGAGCCCTTTTTTAGGTTTTCATTTATTGTTCTTCCAGCATGATGCCTTTTATATGTGATACCTCCAAAAGCAAAAGTCTCTGGTATTTAAAAATAATTTCTGTTTTGGTAATAATTCTTTATTAAATTGCATTACCTTTCTTACTGAGATAGATAGATAGATAGATAGATAGATAGATAGATAGATAGATAGATAGATAAATAGATAGATACATAGATAGACAGATAGATAGATAGACATACATTTTTAGAGATTTTTTTTATTAATTTGGTCCAAACATTACTAGCACATCAACATCACCTGTTCTATGAAGTCCATAAGTATCAAGTCCACAAGACCACATAAGCAATGTCACAGCACTCATAAAACTGAAAACTAAGAGGTAGCATTGGTGTTTTTTTCCTCATTAAGGCATAACTTGAGTGTTCAGGGTTGCATTTGCAGCAGTGGATAAAACTAACACTGACAGCAACAGAGGGTATTCAGTGCTCTGATTCCAGTGTCTTCACTGTCATCTGTGTTTACTGACTTGAGTGTGACTGCAAAACCGACCTGCAACCATTTTGCACTTTTTGTTTAAAGATGCTCTTTTATAAAATGCTATCTCTTCTGCACAGACAAGATTCAGAGTATACAAAACTGAGAAATATTTACACTTGTAATTGATATCATTAACTACCTAGAACAAAAGTGCACCTTTACATCTTGTTTCTCATCTCCAAAATGCTACTCCCCTCCCCAAATAGGGGCAAAATGCAATCATATCTCCTTATTCACACTTTGCCAACATAAAAAGTAACTTAGGCCTTTAAAAGAAAGACCTTAAAAGAAAATTGTCTGCTAGTGTATTTAAAGCATTAAGCTCTAGCTTTCACATCTAAGCTTGTATTCCCTATTTGCTTCATATATAGTCCTGGCAATCACAAATATGAAAAATACAAAGTAAAAGAACCGGTGTGTAATTTGGAGAATGTTACGTGATCTGGACAGTGCACATAGCATGTCTTAGCTGAGCAGTAATATGCCGTCCAAGTGAACAGCTGTAAGAATAAAGAAAAAAAAATCAAAACAAAAAAAAGGAAACATAAAAAATATCCACTAGATATCCAAACTCTCATGTTTACATCCTTAAATAGCTGGCTGATACATAAAACCTCAGACTGGAGAATATACATTTGAAAAAAATAATAACCACTTCATTCAATATACATGATAAACCTTATATTTTCTCCCATCTGCTGTACAAAAATTAAACTATATTTAAGTCACATTGTTCTGGTGTACACTGCTAATCTGAAAAATGTTACTACTCTACTTCGCCGAAACAATCTGCTAGTGTCAAGAAGACACTATTATGCACTGTCTCCAAGGGGCAATCTTGATTTGTTGAAAACATTCAGATCATGAATAAGATTCTCAGCTTAAAAGTCCCCCTCACTGAAAGCAATTAAGGGTAATTTACACCCACTGAAAATCTCTCTGAATATTTTGCTTCACTCCATAATTTCTAAAACAACGCATCAAGTCTAGTGTTCACTGTTTATGTGTCACAATGAGCACCAGTAGATAAGGACAAGTTTTCAGTCTCAGAGATAGCATCTTGGAAGCCCTCCTTCCCCATGTCTGAGATTTCCACAGCCCTGTAGGGCAGTTTGCTGAAAGCTCTTGAGATCATCTTTGTACCACCTAAGCTTTGCAGCCAAAATGCAAATTCCTGCAGACTTCTGCTCACACATTGCTACCAGTGTCACAGTGCCAGCTTAATCTATGAACCATATCATTTTCCTGTCAACCTCTCCAACCCAACAGAGAATTTTGCTCTTCAGCATATTTTGTCCTAAAGTGTTTCTAATGTGTAAAATGCTTCAGGAAGAAGTGGAAATCCAAACATTTTTCCATCACTAAACTCTACCAGTCTAGACTGCATTACTCTAGTTTGAAATCTCGCTGTCAGCCACTCACTGAAGTTGCAACTGAAGAGTTTACCACTCCTATATTATTGTCTTCTCTTTCCTCATCTTCCCCCCTGCCCCATTATTCTCTCATCAAATTGCTTCTATTTTTGATAGTATTGCAAAATTTACAGCGCAAATATGGACCTCACTGACTGAGCAGCCACCACCCGCTAGTAAATCTTGCTTTAGCTTGGTCAACAATGCACAGCTATCCCATGTTTGTTTTGTTTTTTCTCTACTTTAGTCATCCAGTAAAATCAGACCCAGGGTGTGGAAATAATTCCAAGGGTGACTATTGCCACCGGATCTTGAACCATGATCCCTTAAACAGAGTAGAACCAGCAGGTGAGCCCCCTGACAGCTGGACTGCCCTCACTGAAATATTTATGCTTTGACATTCAATTTTACAATGCCCATTGGACAGAGAAATTTAGTGGCAGAGAAAACTCCCCTTTGTTACAAGCTTGCAGCTCCTCCATGTCACACATCCTAAATATTACAGGAGACTCCTTCACAGGCAAAGGAACAGGAATGTGATCCTTGAGACAAAAAGGTTTGGATAAGATAATGTCTAATAACGGTGTCAATTGCAATTTCTGGTTATCACTTTTTTCAGGGAAAGAAAAAAAGAAAAGGAGGGTGCCTTGGAGCAAGTGAGGTGGGGACCCTGCGATGAAATGAAGCTCTGTGAGTCAAGGCAGTACGATGAAACCTATTAACTCCCTGTGCCAGATGACATTACAACTACAGACCACAGCCTCCTGCCGCTAACTGGCCTAAATATTCACATGGGAGATCTGTAAATGTAGTGCACATCCTGCAGTCTGCATCTGGTTATCAAGCAAAAAACTATCACTGCTCCAAACATATGGCACTGTTACACTAAACTGGCTCCAATACCCTCTGACTCAGGTGAAAGGACCTGATGAGACGACAGAAAAACACTAGGCACACTGCAATAAATTATATGGCTTTAAAAAAACACATAAAGAAAACCAGCAACAGCCTGTGGTCTTTTATACTCTTCTGCAGTTGATCATAAGATTGCATGTGTATAGAGTGCTAAATTGCTTGGGTTGTTTGTAACTTTTTTTTTTTGTTCCCCACGCAAAATTAACAAAAGAAAGATTTTTTTTTTCTAGTATCATTTTCTCCATGTGAAAGAGCTGTATTGGTTTTTCACCTTGCCATGCTTCATTTGAAAGATCTAAGTTGCTAGGAAGGATTATGCTAATTTGATCAGTTATTGAAAAGAAATGCCAGCAGTATTTGTGGATCTGGGACCAATCAAGGCAAATATTTAAATTTCCACAAGCTCAATTTCTGCAGCCTCATTTCAGCCGAAGAACGTCACATAATGCCTAGGGATGACTTTCTTGCAGAACTGCTGAATTCCCAGAGGAGGCACTCCTGCATTACTACTTAGAGTTAAGCCTGGTTTGACAGGAAGAACTGAAGTAACCATCTATTTTATGCACCCTTCCTCAGCTAGAATTTAATGATTTTTATTGCCACAAGAAAACAATACCCAGAAGTAGCATGAAAGCATACATGAAAAAAAATGCATGTGATAAACTTAAGGAAAAGGAATGGCTCAAGAAAGGCCTTGATTGAAGAACAGCTGAACACATCAGACACTGAAGCCAATAGACTAAAAACAGACACAAAAACTTACTGGACAACCCATCACTAGGACTGACTCCCAAGCAGTAGATTAATCTGTAAACCATTTGAAGTTTTAAAAATTTTCTATTTTCATCGCACATTTGACTCAATTTGTGAGCTGAATCCCTTCGAGAAAAGGCTTAGCCAGGTTTACAGCAAAGTAGGAATTTAAGTTGGAGTAGAACAATATAAGGTCTTGCATTAGTAATGATTTTTTTCAGTCAAGTCTCTGACTGTTGAAGAAACGTAGAAAAATGTGGGCATAACGTGTACGCGCACACAGTCATACGTGAAAAGGATAGGTGAAAATGTACATGGATGCTGTACACATTCTTCTCATCAGAAAATTCACAGTCCATCTGCAGTCATACAAATGCTTTATAATTACCCTTTTATATGAAAAAATAAGAATACTTTGCCATTAAATCAATAGCAAATAATCAATAGTACTTTGCTATTAAATCAATGAAAGTAGACTTAAGAGAGTTGTGAGGCTTGTCATCTGACTTATATCACAATTCTAATGACCTACATCAGCCTTTAATTACAGTAAATTCTCCCATTATAAGGCTGAAATGTTCCTTGATTAAAACTGCAATCTTTAATGGCTTTTTGCAAGAAAATAGGCTGTATTACCAATGTTTGTATTTTCACTCATATCAACTGACATGCATTTCTAACATGCAGTGGTAGCTCAGATTATTACCTTTGATAATTTCCTAATATTCCTGATAGTTTTAAATCTTTATCAAGTACTCAAACCCTAGATATTGCACATACTTAATATCAAAGGCTGTCGGAGCAAGGCCTTTCCTTACTGTGGATTTTATTCCAATTGTTTTTTAAATCTTACTTAGCCTTTCTTCATGACCCTGAAAAAAAAGAGTGTCTAGATGTCTAGATTAGATCCCCTGGTAGCTGCAGACAGAAAAGCTACAAAATTGTGTACAAGGACTTTGAAAAGGACAGCACATTTGGTCCCTGGATAGTTCTTTTTGGATTGTTAAGTGGGTTTTCTGTTCTTTTTCTCCTACCAAAGATGGTAACACAACCGTTGCACTGAACTAGCTCTAATGAGGCACAATTGTGCCATTTCCAAACATCCTCACTTCACTTCTGAATCGTTAAAGCTCTTATAATATTGCTGAGAGAAAATCAGCATCACTTTACAACTGATCTTTATCTGTTGACCTGTTGTACCTTCAGAAGCTGCATGGTAAGCAAACTTCATTTAGTTATGCAACTTTCATGCTACCGCCCATCCGAACAGGTCTGCACCTGAGATTATGTAGACCCACCTTTCTCAGACACAGAGTAAGTACCTAGCTTTCACCAGTAACAATTCCCTGCAAATTCAAATAATGGAACAGAGAAACAATTAGTAGATGCAATAAAGAGAGAAAAGTAAAGTCACACATTAGTGCCGAGGAGTAACTGCTTCAGAAACTAGCCTGCTCAAGAGTTTGGCTCTTCTATGCATTTATTTATTTGTTCTGGAAAAGCAATTTATTTTCTGCAAAGCTGCACAATCACGTATGTTTTAGCTGAAAAATGGCAAGTCAGTATGTCCTATTAGACAGACCATGAAGTATACTCTGCCCTTTCAAGTCTCTGGTTTGACTTGAGCAAGTTATCTATCAGAACATAAGACTTTATCCTTGCAATGAGAAAAGATTAAAGTATCAGCATTTCAGTTTCCAGAATCTGAGCAGATCACGAGTATCCATCTCCCATCCTTTCCTAAATCCTGAGGAAGACATAGTTTGTAGAATCTTCGCTCACCTGAACTACTTCACCTTTTGAAAGCAGTATAAAGGCTAAATCGTATCTCAAAAAGGGATAATTTTTTTTCCTCCATTAGCAACTAGAAGCCTGAGGATCCAGATGACAAACCTCTGCTACTGGCATACACAGCCTATCGTAGGAAAGCAGGACATGCCTGTGCGTGGATATGTGGATGGATTGGGGGACAGGGCGGAGGGGGAAGGGTCAGTATCAGCCAAGCACTGCAGAGCCAGCCTTACCAGCTGAATACTAATCAAAGAAATAGCTCCCATAATTTCAACGTTTGCAAACTCTAGAACATCCTTGACATAGAAGGACGAAAGCTCTGGGAAATAACTCAGGAAATTTCCTTGTCTCTGTAATCTTTTGCACTGTAGCATCACTGCCAGACTTCGATCCCAAGCAAGACAGCCGCTTTGGCTTGGCAGAAAGGACTGAGACAGTCAGGACTTTGGGCTGCCTCTATTTTGCACAAGTCTGTGGTCCTCCCTTCCCCCACCCCACTTCCCCGCTTGTCTGTGAGACTTCTCCAAAGAGTCAAGAGTGATGCTATTGTTCTCTTATGTCTCAGAAGGCGCACTACACACTACAGTCCCGGTGCCCTCACTTTCCGCGGTTTCCCCGCCACCCCTGGTGCAGGATGCTCCCGCGGTCGGTCCCAGCCGCGCTGCCCGGGCCGCCCCCAGCCCTGGGAACACCAAACTTAGGGCCGCGGCCGCGCTGCCCCCGGCGGCTCCGCAGAGCCACGGCCCCGCTCCGGAGCCAGCGGGTGCGGGGGAACAGCACGCAGCCCTCTCCTGCAACTGCTCCGACCGCCCTCTGCCTACACGGGAGGGGAAGGGGAAGGGGAAGGAAGGCAAGGAAAGGCACAGGTGCAGCCAGCACTTACCTGCTCCCCCTCTCCCTCGGCTGCCCGGCGCGGTGAGTATTTTAATCCCGAGGGCCGACGGTGCCTGGGCGGCGAAGTGCGGGCGGGATGCTCCCGGGCGGGGGGGGCCGGGCTGGGGGCGGCGGGGCGCCCACCGGGCATGGGGGCTGCGCTCTCGCCCGCCGAGATGGGAGCGCTGCCGCCGCTCCGCTCCTCCTCCTCCTCCGCGGCACGGCGCGGCACGGCACGGCACCGCCAGCCGCTGGGCACGCGATGGGAGAAGTGGGTGCCCGTGCCAAGCCCAGCTCCGACTGGGTGCGGATCGTGGCTGCNCCAAACTTAGGGCCGCGGCCGCGCTGCCCCCGGCGGCTCCGCAGAGCCACGGCCCCGCTCCGGAGCCAGCGGGTGCGGGGGAACAGCACGCAGCCCTCTCCTGCAACTGCTCCGACCGCCCTCTGCCTACACGGGAGGGGAAGGGGAAGGGGAAGGAAGGCAAGGAAAGGCACAGGTGCAGCCAGCACTTACCTGCTCCCCCTCTCCCTCGGCTGCCCGGCGCGGTGAGTATTTTAATCCCGAGGGCCGACGGTGCCTGGGCGGCGAAGTGCGGGCGGGATGCTCCCGGGCGGGGGGGGCCGGGCTGGGGGCGGCGGGGCGCCCACCGGGCATGGGGGCTGCGCTCTCGCCCGCCGAGATGGGAGCGCTGCCGCCGCTCCGCTCCTCCTCCTCCTCCGCGGCACGGCGCGGCACGGCACGGCACCGCCAGCCGCTGGGCACGCGATGGGAGAAGTGGGTGCCCGTGCCAAGCCCAGCTCCGACTGGGTGCGGATCGTGGCTGCGGGAGGAGGAGGAAGAGGAGGGAGGGAAGGAGCGGGAGGGAGGGAGAAGGCAGAGGAGGTGGGAATGCTGCTCTGGGCAGGGGATATCACGGCTCGGTGGCTGGAGCCGGCTGCCAGCTCCGTCCGAGGGCGCGCGGAGGCGGCACAGGGACTCTTTGTACCTCCCGAAGACCCAGCGGTGGCTATTGAAGAGGGATCCAGGGAGCAAGCAGCCTGCCCGGCCCCACCACCCCCCCGCCTCTTCTCCTCCTCCTCCTTGACAGGATATACAGATGGAGTCCTTTGGATAAAAATCAGGAGCCGGGCTAGGGGGTGGGGCGGGAACCAATCTCTCTCCCTATTTGCATTTGAAACGGGGAGTTGAAGGAGAGACTTAATGATTTTTTTTTTAATTTTTTTTTTTTTTTTTAATTTCTCGCCCCACAACCCACCACACAATTTGTCCTACAAGCTGCGACTGAGCTTTCGAGGCGTGAAGACAAAGTCGCAAAACTAAAGCGAACTTGCTTTAAAGCTTTGCCCTTGCAGCCTGCCCAGCCCCTTGTGAAGCCCACACTCCCTGCCTGGCCTGGGGCAGCCTGGGCACTGGCCCGGGTCGGGGTCCCTCTCCTGGTGCTGGGCAGGGCTCGGAGCCACCACCGACCTGCCCAGGGGACTTCAACCTCGCAGCCCTGCCGCCCTCTGTCTCCCTAGAGCTGCTGTCACGCCTCCCCGGCCACTGTTCATACCGCGGGGCGGTGGTGAGCGGGGAGAAGGGTACTAAAAAAAAATAAAAAAATACGCTAAATAACTAAACGAGGTGCTTTGGCAGCATAAAGGGTGGAGAGAGCGGAGTGTGCGCACGGGCAGCAGGAGGAGGCTCGGTGCCGCGCTGGGGCTGGTGCCCGGCAGCACCCACTGGCAACCCCGGAGCTGCTCGGGAACAGGAGTGCCTGCTTGCCTTGCTCGTGGTCCGGCTGGGAGAGCGGCAGCACAAACTTTCTGCCTCATTTCAGCACTGCCGGAGCTGTTTGGGTCTGCAGAACGAAACAGATCTACAACTGAAACGTGATCAGCCAGGAGTCAGCACGCCTCCTGGAGAGAAAAAAAAAAAAAAAAAAAAAAGGCAGAGGTTCCAAATGTTGGCAGAGCTGCTGAACTGACATTTTCCACAGACAAAAATATTTTTAACACATACTGTTTTTAGAACAATGGACTGTACCAAGGGCAACTGTAAGATACGCACCTTGGCCAATGTCTTTTGATTTATATTTACCAGTAAAGCATTTTCAACATGATAAAAACAAACTAATAATGTGCATATATAATTAATTTTCATTCCTACTGTGCATTATACTATGAAGACTGTTGTCAACACACATTATAATGTGTGGATAAAGTAATTTCATAAGAAAAAAACAGCAACAAAACAATTGGTTTGGATCACAAAGGTTTTTTTAAAAAATAGTTTCTGAATTTGTTTGTAGCCTTTAAATATACAAAGGCAGCATCTGTGACTATTTTAATAAATGTAATATGTATCTGCTATGTGTTCCTTGTCTTTAAGCTTCACTTTTGGACGTGATTTCCAATGTAACCCTTCTAATCAGAGGAAGGCAATTCAACATCATGGCTTTTGTAAACTGAAGAAGTGTTTTAAAGAGAGCAACCAGAAAAAATCTTCATTCTCCAAGTTGTGGAGTGTCTGAGTGCATGGCTACAACTTAATAAGATGTATTCAGGCAAGAAAATCCTGAAACATGATTGCACACAGTTGCTTAAGATTGTAATTAAGGATTCGCCTTTCCTTTGTTCTCCTTCCCCCAATCCCTAATTCATCTTTTACAAGTTAATCAAAATAAGACTCTTTGCATGGATCCTTAGAGGACAAGGTTCAAGGACAGATTATCTTTTTTTTCATCATGAAGTATCACAAACACCTCTGCTTCATCTTCTTTCATATTCATTCAGAGATGTTACCATTAAATTTATCTTTTACAACTTAATTCAGTAGCTATGACTTCAATGATGAAAATAGAACAGTTAAAAACAGGGAAAAAAAAACTTTGTTTGCAAATAGGATGATACAAAAAAAGCATCTACAAGGGATCATGAGCTTCATAAACTTCAGCTAAAATCCTCAAACATTTTCTTTGCTCTTCAGGTTCAAAATAGGGACTAAATAGTCAGTTAAATCATTATAAAGGAAGGACTCTTTCTTACTAATTTTTATTCTGATCCAGATATTACTAATGGAGAAATGGAATAGTCAATTATCACCCAATTAAAAAGCTTTCATGTGTAGACCTTCACAGAGTATTTCTTTACGTTCTTCCTAGCTTAACAGACCTCTCTCAAGGATGTGCTTTATGTCCCAAAAATCTAGTCCCTAAAGCAAAACCTTTCATTAAACCATGTGTCAGTGAAAACATTTGAACTTACTTTTACTCTGTTGAAAATAGGATAGATATTTTTGTCTTATTATTTTTCTAAATGCTTATGTTGTCATATCAAAATAAAATGTTTGAAGCCCTTTGACTTTCATGGGAGCAAAACAGTGACTCCAAGCAAAACGTGTGACTAAGCAGACCAATTTAATTTCATTGCACAGGCAGAATAAAATATAAAGAAGCAATTATTCTTAGTCACTTTTGGCAATCTACCATTTTTAGTAACATAAGCAAATGTATATTTTTTTAATACAATTTGTTCTTGACTATCTTGATTGTGGGTTCTTGCCAATGAGTCAGTCCATTCCAATGCATTGACTGGATCATTTTGGCAGGAATTCATACCTACAGCGCTGTTGTATTTCTTTCTAATATGTTTTGTAGTGCATTTACTCATCCTGAGAGGTATGAGTGTACCACTTTCAGAGCAAAGTCTATGGTTTCTACAAACAAACCTTGGACCGTGCTAGATTCTCTCTTAGGTAGGTGCTGTGGAGGCGTAACTGCAGGCATCAGAGTGCATTGGTTCTGTCACCTTTCCCGTGTTTTGACTTCTGAAACTATCAAGGATGATTCTTCACAGTACAAGTTACATTGCTGCTCCGTCTAGTGGATCTAGGCAGATTCAGGACCACAAAACCTGAAACTACATTTCCTGAAACATGCTATTAAATGGTTCTGAGACAATGAGAGCTTTGGTGGCCACTGCTTATGGAGGATTTTGTCTTGAAGCACAAAATGAAGATGTTTAATGGTAATATTCAGTCCCCTGAGCCTCTGACTGTCTCTCGATGTTAACGTTTCTATCTGTACACTCATATACATTCTGAAAAAGAGCGATGTCAGGTAACTGCTACCTGGTTCCTGGTAATTCACTGTGTAGGAAGAAACAACTTCCATTATGCGCTCAGCAATAGCTTGTAGAGTTCCTTCAATATGAAAATGTATTACGCTCAGAGGCAAAATGCTAACTTTTCCTTTCCTTAAAAATTTATGTGGATATTAGTCTTTCATAAAGCAAGCAGGAGAGCTTGCAGTTTATTATCTTTTTCAAAGAAAAACGCTTCTCAACACCATTAGCACATGTTTTTCCTATACAGGTACTAATGCCCCTGTATGTTACTCTTAGCTAAGGGCTTCAGCTGTCCAGAAATAATACTTTCAAGTGGCTACAATTCTGATGTGAATATCTTACCTTCTGTATCACAGGGACAGTCACTGTCCATTGCTGGGGTTATGTTAGCTCTGATTCCAGTCTAGAACTGAGCATTGTTTTTCTTCAGTCTTCTTTTCTCATTTCTACAAATAGCAGAAGGTAAAAACCAAAAAGCCTATTGAAGACACTCATGGACTTTAAAAAGATATTCAACAGAGGGATGTCTCTGGCTTCCTCTGTCCTCACAGTTATGGTTTAATTCCCTATTTAAACTTTGAGATTCTTGAGACAATTACATTGTTGTCTATATACTAAGAGTTTTTTCCACCCAGTGTAGAACCACAGTAATTATGGGGACCTGCCTAACAATAACTAGCTCAACAACCTGTTCTTTAGAATATATTTTGCAGAATATCCTTTAAAGATATGTCAGCCAAAATGACATAATAATATGAACTAAATTATAATAGTGGTGATTCAGTTGGGGAATTTATGAGATCTCTTTTTGTATCCACAAACAACTCATTCTGCTTAGGAAGCGTTACCTTATCAATTTAGCATTACCATCATGGCTCCATCTGTCCCTCTTTGGCTCCTCTCTATCTTCCCTTGAGTTTTTACAATCTTTTGATGACGTATTTGGTCCACATAAACAGGCAAATCTGAGTAACAGATACATTTGCAGGAGTGGAATTCTTCAAAAGTAAATCTAGTTAATCTAAGGTAGTGTAACTGTAAAAGTAGTAAAAAGTTAACAGTTGCCTGAAGTAATGAAAGCTAATGCAGGTAAAAATGGAGTTTATGTTGTCAGAAAGAACAGAGAAAAGCAACAGAGGGAGTTGTAGGAAAGGAACTTGTAAAGGTAAGAAGCTGTAAATTGAAAATGAGCTTGTTTAATCATAAGGAAGCTGCAAAATTAAAAGATTCTACCATTGAGGGTAATTTATTAATCACACACCAGTAAGAGCAGCACAAGAATAAATCAATTGAAAAACAACAACATGGAAAGAGTTTTGAAAGTGTCACAGGACGATGGTGGCCTCTGTGCCACCGGCACCTACTTCTGACGGTAGGCTGTCGGAGGACTGAAAAGAGAAATGGAGAATTTCACTATGGGCACACAGGACTGGGGTATTTGTACCAGCAAGGATAGACGGCTGAAAAAATCCCTAAGACCAGAATGGAGGCTGTGTGGCCAGGCTCCAGATGCTATTCATCATACTATAAGTGGATGTACCAAGCTGGCCAGCTCTGAGTTACAATACAGAGTGACAAAGCTGGCAGTGTGGTGCAGTGAGTGCTCTGCAAACAGTATGGATTACCAATAGAGGAATTAAAAAAAAAATCAGCAGCAGACAAAAACAATGCTGATAATAAAAGCATTAAAATTGTTTTAAAACATTAGAATTAAATTTAAAAAAAGAGGCCCAAAGAATATGAGATAGGAAATGAGATATTATAAGAGGATTAAAATGGAGGCAGAATAATTAAAAAACTCTTTTTTTCTGTTTCATTCAAGAATGTTGTCCAAAAAAGAAATGATCAAAAATGCAGTCAGGGAAGGAGCAGAGGAGAATCCAGTTTCTGAGAAGAGTATGCAAAATGCCATCTACTTATCTATCCTTGGACCTGCCCTAACATTGCAGTGGTGCTAAGTTAAACAGTAACTCTCTGTCAGATGTCACATAGCTGCTTTTATGAGCATCTCTTGATGAACACAATCATTCAAATTGTATTCAAAAAAGCTCGTGGGTCTCAGATTGATGCTTTATGCCAGCAAGATCCTGCTGGTGGAGAAGAAGCATCACCGTCATAATCAGCAATCCTCTCTTTTTTATGTATGCTGAAAAAAGAGGTTAGATACATTTCTGCTCGATGTTAAGATAAATTCTGCCAGGCATTCATACTGTGGCACAACTGATGTAATTTTTTCGGAGGAATTGTGATAGAGAATGAAAACATTTGTCTGATCCAATGAAAAGCTATACATAGGAAGTCAAATTGACTTCAGGGAGTTTTGCATGCTTCAGGGAGATTGGCAGTGTAGCATCCACCTGAAAATCTGCAGCTAAGTTACTTGTGAAAAATTCCAGTATATACACAATTAAACCAGTAACTGCCCATACATAGCAGGATGTCTGTCTTCAGGTCAGACCCTATACTCTGCATCAACTGTATAAAATTAATATGAATAACTCCTCCACTGACCTCTAAACCCAAACCAGATGTCATTGTTCCAGTGTAATTTGTCAAGACAAGCTTGAACACTTGCACAAACAAAATCGGTGATTACAGCTGCAATTTTAGGAGTCTTTTCTGAATAAATGGCCCAAATTATGTATACTTCTGCATCATAACTGGTATTCAAGATGCTCATAACCTCTTCTGTGTGTGAGAACTTTAACTAAGTAAGCAAATTTCTTATTATTATTTGTAGGTTCTTCCCCTGACCACAGCAAAAATTAGACAAGCACTCTCTCTTTCAGAAAAACTCTCCCAAAACTAAAGACAAAAACAAGACAAAAAATCCCCAACAATCCCAAACCACATTTTCAAAATGTAAAATCTGAGTATTATAAGCACAAGAAACACTACAAGCAAGGAGCATGCTGGTGACCCTTCCTTTTCCCCTTCAAGCAATCCAACTTTTCAAGTCTGAATGCTAAACAAAATGCTAATCTCCTATACCTGAATATTTATGGAGAAAGAATTCTACACTAGCACGTAAGCAGTTGTATAGGAAGCAGATGGAAATGTCTTCTATGTGAGTTAGAGAAAAAAATGTCACTATCTTCATCATCCTGAACTGCCCACTCTCAAAATTACTTGGTGTGAGTGCTGAAGGAGACATAATTTCATATGTCAATTTTCCACCCAGCTAATGTATCCATCAAATTTTTTATTCCTTAGGAATGACAACTTAGACATTACTTTTATACTTAAAATATTAAAAACCTTATAAATCCCTTAATCCTATCCAGCTTCTACCTTTTCTTGATGTAGAGTCTGCATTCATTAGAATCGGTGGGAAAACATTGTTTAGTCAATGACAAAAAAATTAGTTTTATGAAAAACCTAAGTTATTGTTGGTTTGAAAAATAGCTCAGATCATGGACCCCACAGCATTTTGTCCCACTCCTACAGAAGGTGATGGAAATCTTTGCAACTCCCAAATGGTGGAAATGAAGACGCAAGTCCCAAAGCATCACAGCAATCATTATTCTTCAAGAATAAAACCAGAGCTTGAGCAGTCCTTATTTCCTTCTCCTTCTACCCACGGCTGTGTGTACAAGGGAGAAAAAAGGGCCGAGAGCAGATGAAAGAAAATAGCAGTTCTGTGGAACTTGCTTCCTCCCACACTTAGTAGGTTAATAATGCCATAGCACCAGAAGTAATTCATCCAATCTCCTTCACTCTTGTATTGTGTTTCCTCCAATCTGGCCTTTGGAGACATCGGTGCTGATCACTGGAATGCTGTGTCTAATCATTCAGCAGCACTGACCTTAGTGTTACCAGCCCTGCAAGCCTTGGTTTTTCAAAAGTACTGCTTTTGTTTTCCTCTGACTCACTGGAGTTTGTCATATATATTTCTGTTGGGAATTTTCTAGAGCAAGGGTTTTTTTTAGGTCAGTCATAGGACACAGAGCACAAGCACCCTGATCTCAGTGTGAACTACTACCATACAGACATATACACTGATAATTTCCTACACACGTGAATATAACACACACATGAGTCAGACACTTTAAGACATCCCATGTCATGAAGCTTGTGTTCATCCATAGATATTAATCTTGCTTTGAACTTAATGACTGTGGCCTGATCAAAACAAAATTCAGTAAAACTGGAGGCTCCACAGGATTTCTCCTTGAGGACTCTAGCAATATCTTTTGTGTCTACAGATGTATACTTATATCACGCTTTACTGCTAATATATGTAATTGAATAACTCTACTACACTTCCTCTGAGTAGCTTTTATTTAATTTACTGTGACTATCCTCAGAATAGGGGAAGGCTGATAAGAATGACTTCATGTATGGGACGCAATATACATCCTCTGTCTCAAGGCCAACAAAAGAATAGGTGCCTTTTGAGCAGCAGATGCCTGCAGGAGGATAATATACCCACCAGTTACTCAGCTGCTTCATCTGTCATTTTTATGAAGGCATGTCATGGTTGGACAGAGCAAAATTGCCTGTGAAAAGCTATGTGAGGAAAAAAGGGAGAGAGAAACAGGTAACTGCCTCTTCCTAAGTGCTGGATGAAATTAATGTTTATGGGGGAGGGGGGGGAGAGCATACAGGAAAACAAACATAAGAAATAACTTTTTAAAATATATCTTCATACAATATCAGTCATCTCAATCATGCTAAAATGCTGCAGTTGCTCCACTGCTATTACTAGTTACTTTAAAAGATAAATTGATGTGGAAATTAGAAAGTAACAGATGTGAAGCAATCTTAAGCATAAATTCCTTCACACTTCTTATTAACTGTGGTTAAGATTTTAGTTGTCAAAAACCCTTTAGTTCAGACAATAAAAGCAAAGAAAGGAAAATTTAACTGTTCTTCAGTGTTGTAAGCCCACTGAGCTCTGTAATTTGCTGAAGATTTGTTTTCTGACACTTTCACCAGAAAAGGGGAGAGTGGGGGAGGGAGTGGAGAAGTATTTTTCCAAAAGAATTCTGACCCACAAAAAGACCCAACTGTATGTGTTGGGAAACATGTCCAAACACTTCTCTATTTAAGTCTTTCTTCTCTTTCAGTAAAGTGTCAGTAGCTCTTTGAATAGCTACTGGCCTTGGCCAAGACCCTAGTGAAAGGCAACAGATGTTGCTAAGATTGTACCCAGGCTATCCTCTATCCTGTTTCATTTCTGAAAGGGAAAAAGAGAGAAAGGGAGAAGAAAACTTGCTTTAAATCACTGGACCATTTTGTACTCCAGCAAATCTGTTTGCACATGCTCGACTGGCGTCGCAGAAAAGGCTGAGCCTTTTGCATTCAGCCTGAGGTCAGTCCTAATGCTCTGTTCAGTGGTCCACACTCCTTTCACATGGAGCAGCTGCCTCTGATTGCTAGAACAAATTGAGGTGATTCAGGCCACCAGCAGGGCCACGGTACAAGCGCTTTTCACCAGAAAGGGAGGGAAAGCCTTAGAACAGGACCAACTGGGGCTGCCCACAATAAACCGTAGGATTAATTTGATACAGTCAATATTAAGACATGCTCTTGCTGAAAAGTGGGCCATAGTGACATAAACTACAAGACAGTTGGACTGAAAGAAGAGGAAAGAAAGTGGTGTTCGAACATTTATTAAGTTACACCTAATTATTTAATTGGGGGACATTTAAAAGGGTAACACTGGCAGTTCGGCCTTGGGAATGTCTTGCTGTTTAATATATTAATGGCAGAATATTCTTGATGTAAGTGGGATTCAAGATCAGTTGCATCATCATCGCCCTGTCAATACTGTTTGAAACATTGACTCCAAGTTCCCTGAACTGTTTCTGTGATCAGTTTACAGAGAAAAATAAACCACAGCACCATTTCCTACTCAACCTGTTTCAATGACTGGAAGTGACTAAATAGCTGTTACCCAAGGATAAAAGAAAAGGAAAAATACAGAATTGGTATTTACCTCTCTTTAAATTTTTTCCCACCTATGAAAAGAGACAAGAGTACAGAGCAGGCACTAGAAGGGAAAAATGAAGTCAAAATCCTCCCCCTTTCCCTGGGGCAGCCAAGCTCCTGCATTACTTGCTTCAGTCCCAGCTATCAGATCACAGTATTTTCTGCTGTGTGAAGGATCAGGCCAACAGCTTTTTGAGGCTGAGGTCGAACAAAACAATACAGTACTGCATTAAGGCACGATACCAAGCACTTACCACTTCAAAAGGAAGCACGCTTTGATGCCTCTGAAAGGAAAGCAAAATCTCTACAGATAGATAGACAATTTTACCAGACTGGTCAAAAAATGAGTGCTAATGTTAATTTATAAAATTGTGGATTTAAGATCAGGGGAAATTAGGAATTACAGCATTTAGTCTGGCTCTGCATTTAGATGGAATGGCTGGGTATAACACATGGTCTTTGAAGTAGAGTTATCCAAGAGGTAGCTTAGTAAGCTGAAGAAGAAAGGAGAAAGATCTTTCTATTTACTTAATTAGCAGGTACAAAAACAGAATTTAAGGAAAAATATATGCAAAAACCTGCCTGTTAACTCAGAAAAATTGAGATGTAGAAAAGGGTCCAAATAGTATACTAGAATCTGTGATACATGACTTCACAAAAACAAAAACATAAACAAAAAGATCTTTTAACTCCTTGAATTTTTGACACAAAACTGAGGTGCATCTCAGTCTTCCTTTATTAGCATTTCATACTATTACTTGCTACTGTTGTCACATAGAAAAATAGAAAAAAATAAAAGCTGCATGTTCAATGAAAAGTTTTAAAAGAAGACCAGGAGGAGTTGCATTTTCAACAGAAAGTTCACTTTTTTATTCTCCTTGAAAACAGTAAGTAAATATACATATCATGAAATCTTCATACCACTTCTTAAAACTTTCTTTTGTTTAAGGCATTGCATATAATAAGTGTATGAGTTTTGAATAGCTGCATCTGAAAACTCACTCCGAATTTTAATATGTGGTTTTCAGCTAGACAAGGGTTGGAATTGTGTGTTTCAGTGCCACTGACAACAAAGCCAGCTGAGACATTCCTCTTCTCCTTCCCTCCTACCCCCAGGGCTGGCACTTGCTCTCTCTTTGGCTGGGGTGACATCACATGTGTGAGTATACATTGCAAAACTGATCAGTTCAATGATTCAAGTTAAATCAACAATGAATAAAAGTTTTCAATTAATTTTTTTTAACATGTATTGCTTTCCTGATCAACCTCACAGCATGAGTGCATATGTAACTATACAAAACAAAGAGTAGGGATGAGAGGCCAGAAGCAAGCAAACTAAACTTACGCTTTCAGTTTCCCTCAGAAACTTTCCTTCCCCTTCTTTGGAAAGCTTAATGTGAAAGGTATTTGGGCATATCTTCTGTTTTACTGTGTGTATTTGATCTCATTCTGCCAGCTGGGTATATGTTCTTCTGGTCTTCTCTTCTGGTCTTTTTCCAAGCCTCTGCCAAGTCATAGTTTCCTGAGGTACAGATATCAAATGAGAAAAGGGAAGGAATTGAACCTTACCAAGGTCCTCAGTGGCAAGTTCTGGAGATGGAAATGGAGCCTTCTGGGATTAATCTGACAAGAAAGATCAAAGTCACTTCAGTATGCTTCTGCCTACACTTTCCAGATTTATACGGCATGCAAGCAGGAATGTATGACTGACAATGTCAAACACTGCTGAGGAGAACAGTAGAAAGGGTATGGGCATTTGCCACTTGTCAGTCTGATATGATACAGGCTTTAATAAGATAGGCACCAGGGTATAGAAATGGACTGAATTCATGTTTGATAGAAGCAAATTTTCTTTTTGGGCTTCTGGACAGTTTCTTCTTGTGCATAAAAGAAATAAAATAACAGTGAGTGTGCAACAGCTTATGCCTGCCCTTTCTGGATAGGACATCCTATTTTAAAAAAATAATCGGTTCCCATACATTCATTTTGAGGGTACAGGACTCAGTATTCAGGTATGCACATTGTTTAGGTGATATAAATAAAAAGAGTTATATATATATGTGTGTGAATGTATGCTTCTGCAGAATGTAGCCTAGACCCCAAATACTCAAGCCCTCAGAATTTAAGCAGATAAGTTACTAGAGAAAAGAAATTTTAAAGACCTCCTCATTAGAGAGAATCCATGGGTGGTTATTGCTATGCCATGTTTTAATAAATGTACCATGCATATCATATTAGTTGTGCTCCAGGCGCTTTCAATACTGAAAGGAACAGGCAAGAACCCTACAGATCTGAGCTCCTCTATGGGTATGCCTCCTAACTGGTAGCACTGACCAAAGGTCTATAAGGATCTCTGATGAGTACAACATGAAAAAAACTACAAAGCTTATTGTTACGGAGATTTTTACATTCTTAAAGGGTTAGTAGTACTTGGGATAGTTAACAAAATACATAATAGAAGCCGGCAATATAACTGATTTAGAATTTCAAGAGCCTTTGGAAAGATTTCTTCTTTTGAGGATATTAAGCAATGAGAGGGGATGATGCACAGTCATGTCATGGATTAAAAACTAATTAGGAGACCGAACACAGAGTAGGAATGTATTCCAGCTCACAACCCAGAAGTGAGTGATTGTTTATACACAGCAGTGCCAGAGAAAGCCTTATTTGCACAAAACTGCACCCATTGCTCTCCAGTATCCTTACAAATTAAAGAAAATAATAAATCAAAACACTGTTTCAAATTTTCCTTCTTTTCTTTTTCACTAAAACTGGTATAGAGTAATCTTCAACATTCAAGGGATACCATTAATTTTAGTTTTGTTCTTGACTAGTTACCTGGAAGAAAGAAGTAATAAGGAAATTTCAAGATTAGCATAGTGTTTCTTTGTCTACCTGAAGCAAGCTGATGAAAACTGAAGGGGAGTGTTCAGCTCTGAAGTGGCTTCTTTCTCTGCAGAGAACTACACCGGTGGTAGTTGGCATGCAGGATGATCACCTGAATAATTTCTTGTTTACATGAGGCACCTACATTTGGCATGTTGGCAATCCAGGACTGTCAAGAAGACTAGACAGCAATCCAGAGACTTAGCTCTCTATTGCAGTGGCCAGTGAGCCTATTAACTGAGGGACCACGAGGGTCCTATGGAGGAAAATATTTTAAGAGGCACTCCCCAGGTTAAAGTGACAGAAAGAGGCTTCTCCTACGGGATTCTCTGTTCTGTTATGCTAATGTACCCCAGTTCTGCTTTCCCTGCTCGCCCACTGCCCCTTGTTCCTCGGTCACTCCCTCCCTGTTCCCCGTTGGCTCCCATACCCTGGCCCCACCTTTGTACTGCCCCTGTACCCCCTGATGGTTGGTCCCTGATGCTCTTTCTGCCCCTACTGCCTGCTGTACTTAAACCTGGACCCACCCCTGATGCTTTCTCTTTGTGTCTGGAATCATCTGTGTGTGTGGCTGGAATAAACATCTCCGTGGAACCCATATAAAGATCCTTCTTGCCTCTCTGCCGTCGACTCATATTAAGAACTATCCCAGTTTGCAACACTCTGCGGATCCACGGGAGCACTTCAGGGCAAATTATGCCCATTTTATCCCTCTCTAGTCCTTCATGTGGCTCCCTTCAGCAGTGATTGTTTGCTAACCAGGACTTCTGGCACCTATTAGCATATAACCACGGTGAAGGGATGGGTGAACCTCGTAATGCCACGCTGGCTGCAGAGGATACCCAGTGAGAACTCATTATCTCAGTTTAGTTCACAAACCTCACTCTGGTCCTTGAGGCCACAAACTGCAGGTAGTCTCATAATGAAGTTAGGAGCCTTAGGTAAGGAACTTCTCTACAAAGTAAAAAGCTTTGTACGGCACAGGGATCTGCTATCCTCCTTCTTTTTAAACCTGAACAGAACCTGAGAAGAGATACAGCGAATATAGACTTAAATGCTGACAAATTAGGAATGTAATCAAGGATTTACTGTCAACTTCAGGCATGTTTTCACTAAGAAGGGACTTCACTTATTCCTGCTTATGAAGTATCATTTTAGTCTTTGGCCAGCATTTTTAAGGTCTATCAAAAATAATCCAAATGAAAGACAAATCGAAAGATTATGAAGGGTTTTGATCTTGATTTAGTTTTAAACCCAGAATAAAGAAATGATTTATGGGTGAGAGGATTAGCATATACAGAAAGTTACACAGCACTATAATCCCCTGATAGAGAAATAAAACATCAGAGAAGTAGAATCAGAACATGGACGCAAAATAGTTGACTAAAAATGAGATCATGGATAACAGAGGTAATGAAGGTTTTAGGAGATGAAAAGGAGCTAAGGGTTGGAGTTTGCTTGCACACAGTATTATTCTTTGAGAAACTCTTGCACGCTTGTAAGAGTTAGGGCAGCCCACTGGTTCACTCAATTGCTTCCTTGTACAACTGCCAAAAACTTTTATTCACCCACATCTACTTGGGAACTTTGCTTTTTTTGCACACAATACATAAAGTACCATATTTTTGTACGTAGAGACATATTGAAGTGCTCATGATTCAGGGTTGAATCTCTGGTTGCAAACAAAACAATATCAAAAGTGGAGGCAGACTATGTGATATGAAGTGCCTGTGGAGAGGGCTCCAGGACTTCAAAGCATCTGACACTGGCCATTTTCTCAGACAGTGATTCTTCTCAGGATAGGGTTTGGATCTGAATCAATATCACAATTCCTGTGCAATAATAGCATTCTGTGATCACAGAACTAGACACAATTTTGCAGGAACACTTCTAAGTGTATATAGTGTGAACATAGAATTTCCTATGAATTTCCTATCTTTACCTTTCTAGAACAATTCAATTATTTGCTCTTTCACATAAGTTTTACCCAAGAAGGAAGGCTGTATCTATTACTGAACACTTTAAATGATATATTGTGAATGTGGGAAATAGCTAAAGGAGTTGCATGATATTATGGTAAAAATAAGTCCTCTTTTATGTAATGCCTTGCTTCCTCAAAGCACTTTATAAGCATGAATTAATTAATACTTAATAGAGTATACATTAACATTATTACATTATTTTTCATCTAGGAATTGTCCATAACTATTTTACTTGAACAGACAAGAAAACACCATGCTAATAATTTCTTATAAAATCCTTTTAATGTCTTCACCTTCCTTTTTGATGGAATGAAATCACCAACATCTTGAAATAAAAGCATTTCACAGTTGTTGAATTTAAATATAGTTCTTACTTGGCAGCATAAAATGGTACCCTCACCATTTCTAAAATCTGACAGTCATGTTATTTTTAATTTTTTCATTATCCTTCTTCTTTTTTATTTATCATATACTGAGATTTGCCTAATCCATACTTATGGTTCCATATGTATGGTTTTGCATCTAAGTGTGTATGTCCATGTGTGTGTGTGTGTGTATATATGAATAGTTCCTTCACTACTTTGTCAGAAAAGCTCTCACTAAAGTCAAAAAGAATTTTATTTGACATACAGTGAAGATTTAGGGTGTAGATTTCTCCCAAAGACAAAGTGTTCCATGAAGTAATATTACTCAACTCCTCCAGGCTAAATAGGTTTGAAAATATGTCACTGAGTTAAATATCACAAAAAAAAAAAACAAAAACAAGAACAAGCTTCCTTCCAGTCCAGAAGTTTTCATTAATATAATAATTTACATTCAGTATATTTTCACTTCCCTCCATACCTTATGAAGTACCTTATGGTACTTTGTTTGGTGTTGCTCAGGTTAAAAAAAAAAAAAGGTAAGTAACAAAACCCCCACAACAATCTGTAGGATAATGGGAGACTAAGTCAACCCAAGAGAATACACTTCTTAAAATACTTGAGCTGTGGTTTTGGACTTCTTTTGCTATTTTCACTTCAGAGTAAAACACTGTTCTCAGTTTGACTAGATTTAAAGTATGATTAGAATGCCTTTCTATTAGGAGGCGATTACAAAGGTGATATAATTACTTACCAGCTTAGAAGCCTCCAAACCATTTAATGCTCTTACTTATGATATACAAAGCCTCCAAACCATTTCATGCTCTTACTTTGTATTCAAAAGTATACAAAGTTTGAATGTTGTTTCAAATGACAAATTTATAAAGAAAGTCCACCTTAAAAGGCAACTCCCCTAAAAAACCCTACAGTACAAGGTCTATGAAATATTATGTTAATTAATTTTTATATCAGCTACTCTGATGTAACAAAATAAAATTGATAAAATTTGTCACTTTGGAATTTTTTCATTGTAGAATAGCTGAGGGTTATATGACCTTATCATCAGACACAGTGACAGCACCCACAGAATAACTACAGAAGAAATCTGCTATATATTCCCATCCAAATATATTTAGCCCTTAGCAGTTCAACTGTTTTGTCCAACAGCAGTCCTTATATTTTGGGAAAAAAAAAAGAATAACAGGAATAAGTCATAGTTTAATTATGCTACAGCCTGTTAAAAATCTTAAAATATAAAGCATAAGTCATGAAAACTTGCATATCCAATTAAATTCATTTAGAGTGAGTTTTGGGTTTCTTTTCCTGAAACTGAACTCTGAATTTAGCTTTGGTCACCCAAGTAATATTTATGAACATCCTGAAATCTTTAAATAGAGAGAGATTAAGAAGATTTATTTGTATGAAATGGAGGCAGAGATAAAATATTTTTACAGTTTTTTAACTTCAGTTGTTATTTTCAACTGATAAAAAAAATCCCCCTTGAAAAACCTAAACAGTATTTTTCTAGTTGTTTTATGTTCAGTAAATACAGCAGTCTTAACACTGAAATGGACTCAAAGAGCATACAAACCAAATTTATTCTTAAGAAAATATCCTGGCTACACAGAGTCACTTTGTCCCAAGTGTGATCTGTAATTAGAGGGATTATGGCAAAGGGCATTCCACTACTGCTTGCTACAAGGCCCTTCAAAAAATATATATTTTAAAAAAGCATTTTTTCTCAAATGAAAAGAAGAATGATGCAGAAAACCCTGATGTCTGGTGAGGTTACTGCTTTCTTAGAGGCATGAAGGAATTGAACTGGATATCAAATGCCCTCTATACTTCCAAAAATCAGTCATTTATCAGACACTGAAATGTATAAAAAACAATTAAAGGACTCATCTATTTTTCTGTAATGTGGAATGAAGAAACCATGAGTAAAAATGCATAGTACTACCTTTAAGAGATAAAAGAATATTTTAATGCAGTATACAAACAGCCAAAACAAATCTGTGTTTGTAATAAGAAAAACATTGTTTAAAAAAAAAAGAAAGAAAAAAAGAAAGAAAGAAAAAAGAAAGAAAAGGGGATCGGACAGAACGATTCTCTCTTTATTATGTAGAAATAAAGTCCTTTAATATCCACTTTGAATGTTTAATTCCCTGGATATAAAGTAATATTAATTGTAAAAAGTGAATATGTAGACCTCTCAGCCCTATGGCTGGCTAGAATAAGCATTACAGCATCACAGCTGAAAATGTGTGCTACAACCATGATGTCTAAAACTAATTTTAACTATGTGGAACACTGGACTGATTTGTTAAACCTGAACATAACTCTATCCCTAGCAAAGCTGTGTATACTTAGATGAGCTCATTGACGGTAAGAATGTCAATACTATAAGATTTACAGGTTCATGAAGATGTAGATGGTACTTCATTTCTTAAAATAAAAATACCTTGTTCATTCTACCTTTAGTTCTTACAGTAGATTATATATATCTGGGGAATATATTGCAAGCATTGCTATCAAAGTCTGGAATGTAAATACACATGGAAAATTAGGAGTGTAAGAATATGAAAAATTCAGTTAGTTGCTTGGTTCATCACCAGTAGTTCTGAGATGTAATCAGAAACTAAAATTTAAAGTCACTTTTCAAGTCAATTTACTTAGTTTANTCTGATGTAACAAAATAAAATTGATAAAATTTGTCACTTTGGAATTTTTTCATTGTAGAATAGCTGAGGGTTATATGACCTTATCATCAGACACAGTGACAGCACCCACAGAATAACTACAGAAGAAATCTGCTATATATTCCCATCCAAATATATTTAGCCCTTAGCAGTTCAACTGTTTTGTCCAACAGCAGTCCTTATATTTTGGGAAAAAAAAAAGAATAACAGGAATAAGTCATAGTTTAATTATGCTACAGCCTGTTAAAAATCTTAAAATATAAAGCATAAGTCATGAAAACTTGCATATCCAATTAAATTCATTTAGAGTGAGTTTTGGGTTTCTTTTCCTGAAACTGAACTCTGAATTTAGCTTTGGTCACCCAAGTAATATTTATGAACATCCTGAAATCTTTAAATAGAGAGAGATTAAGAAGATTTATTTGTATGAAATGGAGGCAGAGATAAAATATTTTTACAGTTTTTTAACTTCAGTTGTTATTTTCAACTGATAAAAAAAATCCCCCTTGAAAAACCTAAACAGTATTTTTCTAGTTGTTTTATGTTCAGTAAATACAGCAGTCTTAACACTGAAATGGACTCAAAGAGCATACAAACCAAATTTATTCTTAAGAAAATATCCTGGCTACACAGAGTCACTTTGTCCCAAGTGTGATCTGTAATTAGAGGGATTATGGCAAAGGGCATTCCACTACTGCTTGCTACAAGGCCCTTCAAAAAATATATATTTTAAAAAAGCATTTTTTCTCAAATGAAAAGAAGAATGATGCAGAAAACCCTGATGTCTGGTGAGGTTACTGCTTTCTTAGAGGCATGAAGGAATTGAACTGGATATCAAATGCCCTCTATACTTCCAAAAATCAGTCATTTATCAGACACTGAAATGTATAAAAAACAATTAAAGGACTCATCTATTTTTCTGTAATGTGGAATGAAGAAACCATGAGTAAAAATGCATAGTACTACCTTTAAGAGATAAAAGAATATTTTAATGCAGTATACAAACAGCCAAAACAAATCTGTGTTTGTAATAAGAAAAACATTGTTTAAAAAAAAAAGAAAGAAAGAAAGAAAGAAAGAAAGAAAGAAAGAAAGAAAGAAAAGGGGATCGGACAGAACGATTCTCTCTTTATTATGTAGAAATAAAGTCCTTTAATATCCACTTTGAATGTTTAATTCCCTGGATATAAAGTAATATTAATTGTAAAAAGTGAATATGTAGACCTCTCAGCCCTATGGCTGGCTAGAATAAGCATTACAGCATCACAGCTGAAAATGTGTGCTACAACCATGATGTCTAAAACTAATTTTAACTATGTGGAACACTGGACTGATTTGNAAAGAAAGAAAAGGGGATCGGACAGAACGATTCTCTCTTTATTATGTAGAAATAAAGTCCTTTAATATCCACTTTGAATGTTTAATTCCCTGGATATAAAGTAATATTAATTGTAAAAAGTGAATATGTAGACCTCTCAGCCCTATGGCTGGCTAGAATAAGCATTACAGCATCACAGCTGAAAATGTGTGCTACAACCATGATGTCTAAAACTAATTTTAACTATGTGGAACACTGGACTGATTTGTTAAACCTGAACATAACTCTATCCCTAGCAAAGCTGTGTATACTTAGATGAGCTCATTGACGGTAAGAATGTCAATACTATAAGATTTACAGGTTCATGAAGATGTAGATGGTACTTCATTTCTTAAAATAAAAATACCTTGTTCATTCTACCTTTAGTTCTTACAGTAGATTATATATATCTGGGGAATATATTGCAAGCATTGCTATCAAAGTCTGGAATGTAAATACACATGGAAAATTAGGAGTGTAAGAATATGAAAAATTCAGTTAGTTGCTTGGTTCATCACCAGTAGTTCTGAGATGTAATCAGAAACTAAAATTTAAAGTCACTTTTCAAGTCAATTTACTTAGTTTAGAAGAAAAAAATGCATCCAACTGATCTGCTGGGATGTTTAAAGTTAAATCAATAACCCTGCACTTTAGAACGAATGTAGATGCTTAATCAACACAAGGCCTATTTGAATGGGCGTAAAAGAGTTAAATTGCAATACATTATATATATCTAAATGCATTCACTACTCTGCACATACAGCTTATCAAATGAATGAGTGGTATGCAATCTGTGTACTGAAACAACTGTGCAAACAATGCAAGTCCTCTGAAATCATACTATTTTTAATTGTGCAGTGTCTAAATTTAGACATTGAATGTTTCAAATTTCCTTTTGTATTTTTGAACATTTGCCTCTCTTTCCTGTCTGGAGAGACCCTCTACTTCACTCTGGATAGTTGTTCGTATAACTGATGAACAATCTCTCAAAACATAAAATGTTCTTCTGGGCAGAGATCCCAGTTTAGGAATCTTAGGAACTGAAGGATGCAATGACTAATAAAACTGTGTTTCCAGTCACCCATGGGGTCAGTTGACTGTGGCACAGCACCGAAGATTGAAACAAATAAAATGTATTCTCCACTCAGCTCTCATTTGCTTGAGCCTGAGAATCAGGATTTCAGCTCCATACATTTATTGAATCTCCTCTTCAAAAATAATTCCATAAGCTGCGTTTAACCTGGCCTTGGTTTTCTTTAGAGATTGCTCAATAACTGATTTGCCCTCCACTTTTGTTTTGACCTCTATTTCATGTTGATTTGGGGGCATTCTGCTGACAAATTTGCAGCAACACTTTCTTTGCAGCTGCTTGCCCTGTAGCTGAACTTGGTGGAGAGACAGCACAAGGTATAGGGCTGATGTTCTTGCTCTTTTGAAGTGTGTGTAAACAGCTTTGAAATAAAGCCCTTGCCACAATTTCTTAACCAGGACTACCCTTGCTTATGTGAAATACAAATGGCGACAAAAAAGAAGTGTGGAAAAAGGGGAACATCCCATTTCCCCCAAAAAAATTGTCCAGAAAATCTCCCCAAGAAATATTGGCTTGAGTAGAACATTACTTACCTTAGTTTCCTCTATACCATCAAAAGAGATTCCTGGAGCAAGAGACATTGCATCACTGGGCACAATGCAGGTGTTTTGGGTTTGGTAGTGGGGGGAGAATATAGGGTGGCATCTGTGAGAGGCTACCAGAAGCTTCCTCCATGTGCAGAAGGGACAAAGCCAGCTGGCTTCAAGATGTATCTGCCACTTGCCAAGGCTGGGACAGTTAGAAATGGTGGTAATGCCTCCATGAAACAGATATATAAAAAAAAAAAAAAAAAAAAGAAAAAAAAGGAAAGAATACAAAAGTTTTTGCCCAGATCTAACTGTGGTCAGAGAAGAGCAGAGTAAGAATGTGGGAAAGGAGAAACTGTGTAGACGCCAAGGTCAGTGTGGAAGGAAGGGCAGGAGCTGAGATTCCCCTGCAGGTTGTGTGACAGACCATGGTGAAGCAGCTGAGCCCCTGCAGCACATGGAGGACCATGGGGATGCAGAGATCCACCTGTAGTCCCAGAAGGAGACCTATGCTGGAGCAGTGGAAGCCTGAGAGGAGGCTGTGAATCCGTGGGAGGCCCGTGTGGCAGTGGGGCTCCTGGCAGGGACCTGCAGACCCATGGAGAGAAGAGCCCACACTGGAGCAGGTTTCCTGGTAGTAATTGTGACCCTCTGGAGGACCCATGCTGGATCAGGCTGTGCCTGAGGGACTGCACCCCGTGGAAGAGTGACTTGCATTGCAGCAGTTCAGGAAGAACTCTTGCCCATGGAATAAACTCATGCTGGAATTAATGGAAAACTGTGACTATAGGACACAAAATGAACAGTACACACACAGTGAATTTTTTAAGTGGAAAAAGGTACGCAGTTTAATTTTACTGTGATATATACAGATTTTTGACAATGACCATGGATTGGAAGATGAGGTTGCTTCCTTTCCAACTACACTGGTCAAACTAGCAGTCTATCAATTGTCTCTCCCTCAGGAGAGGAATGAAAAACAAAAGGAACAGTTAGAGAAACATTGCTTTGTTTACATGAAATGCATGAGAAACTCTATTATAAAAAGTGCAAACATTAGAAGGTTGAAAAATTAAGGTGAGAGAAAACTATATCCCATGGGAGGGACCCCTCGCTGGAGCAGAGGAAAGATTCCTCTCACTGAGCAGAGGCAGAAACAGCATGTCATGACTATAATTCCCTTTCCTGACTATAATTCCCTTTCCCTGTCTCCCTCCATTGCTGGGGGAAGTGATAGAGCTGGGAAGGAAGAAGGGGCAGGGGAAAGGTGGTTTTAAGGTCTTATTTTGCTTCTCATTATCCTACTCTGATTTTCTTACTAATAAATTCAATTAATATCTCTAATTTGAGTCTGTTTTGCCCATGGTATTTGGTGACTGATCTCTCCCAGTTCTTAACTCAATCTCTGAACCCTCTGTTTAATTTCCTCCTCCCTTTCCACTTACAGAGAGGAATTACAGAGAAGGTTTGGTGGATGCCTGGCGTTCAGCCAGAGTGAACCCCCTGCATCAGGGAAAGCCCAACTGTGTTTCAGTAGTTATTTCTGAAGTTCATGGTGTTCCTCTGGTTTGTTATGCCTTTAGACCAGTTTGGCTGCCATTTAGGTCTCAGTTTTTTGGAAGTTTTACCAACAAGTTTTAGGAAATAATATCTAAAGAAGCCTCAGCAACTTTCTCCACATCATCAAAATCATATCAGTTTTACTGTGTGGGTCTAGGAGTGAGATATTGATGCAATCCTTTATTCCAGAGAAAGAATTTCAACGTAGAAAATGTCCTTTATCTAAAGTTTGTATTTTAGGAAGTTTGTTGAAAATCAAGACTATACCTGAGGGTTTCTCTTCTTTGGGCTTAAACATGTTGTTACAATTCTCCCTTCAAAACATTTTCTACTGAGTATGTGATTAACCCTAGAAACTTCATGCAGTGTCTCTCTAAGTCATCTAAATATTAAAAGGATGATTACCCTTTTTTTCACAAGTGTTCTTTTTGAGATACAGTGGCTTCAGGCTTGTCAGAGGGGACCCTCTTTAACAGTGATCTTTAGTCATTTAACACAATACTTGAAAATCAGTACTGATTTAAAAACCAAAAAAAAGTCATGCTTAATATAAATTATGAATTTTAGCATTATTTCATTCAATAATTCCTCCCACATAAAAATTTCTAGAATTCAATTAGCTGTACTTGAAGAACACAACTTTCTCAACAGAACTTGTCTTATGTAGGACCATGTGAACTATTTTGCCACAGAGAATTGCTTTTCACAAGCTTGCTCTGAGCTGCAGAATCATTTATAGACTTCAGAAAATAAAAATATGTTTTCCACTTGTGTGAAACTTTCTACCTGAGACTCAGAAAGTGCTTCCTGACACTTTTATTTCACAATCTTTGCAATACAGAATAAAACCATTATAATCTTACAGATAGGGAAATTTAGGAAAAAAAAAAATCTCAGATAACTTTTGTGCTAGAAGTCCTTAGCAGAAATATACACTAGACAATGGAATATATTATTAATATACATATAAGCTAGGTGGCCATGCAAGTAGATTTCCATGTAATTATTAACAAAACTTAGAGGTTTTTACATTTGTCAGGAAAATTTAGAGATATTTTTGAGCATACAAAAATACTTGTCTGATACATCCTGGACCCAGTGTTACAGCCAATATTACACAATATTTCTCTCTTCATCTTCCCAGACAGAGACAGAGCTGCCAGGGCAGAGTCCCAGGAGGGCCAGTGGGCATCTACTGGTGGTTCCCACTTATTTTAGATCTAAGAAATGGCTAGCTAGTGCATTGATTGTTTAGTTGCTGTATGTTGTCAAGCAACATGTAGCCTTGTTGTTTAGATCATGTTGTGGTCAAGTTGTCATGAACCTTAGTAAGAAACCAGAGGAGGAAAAGATATCTCAGGCTGCATTTTGGTACATTGTGTTCAGAGGATTACATGCTGAGCCATAGTGGCTCATAGTCAGAGCAGGCTAACACATGTGGCATAATCCAGACAATTTATCTAGTTGCATGTGTTAAAATGTAAGTTTGGACATTATTTTGAAACATGTGTCCTAGATTGATGGATTAAGAGATTGTGAAACGGTTTGTGGTTTTTTTTTTATTTTGCCTCAAAAAAAAAAAAAAATACTGCAGGGAAGGCATGCCAAACGAGGTAATTTTCTGCTAACATATCATTTCAAACATGTTGTTGTCTATTCAGAAAAATTCCAGTGAAGTCAATAACATCATCCTGCTTTCATACAATCTAATTGAGTCCAGTGTTATTCTTGAATTTCTCTAGTATCGCCCCAAACAAAAGAAAGTTGAAAATATTTTACAGTGTTCTTTAGGAGAAATACACTACAATGTATTTTCCCTACTACAGAAAGGACTAATTCACATGCAATGCACCAGCATGCTGTATTTCACATTCCCACTCAGAAATATACCCATGTACTCACTCTCACAAGAGTATACAGTAGCTGCAGTCAGATTTATGTCTCTGTGGAGCAATTTGAAAGAGTGTGATCCAGAAACTAAGCTGAACATTAAGCCTGGAGGAGCTGTTAAGCAACAAGGCTTTGCTGATTAAAACATGAACTTTATTTTAGTTTATTTAATTCATTTTGCATTTGGCTGTTTCATGTTAACTAACTCTTATGCAATTTTTATTAAGTTTACTTTAGGCCCTAAATGAATATTTCAAGTTGCTATTGATAATTGTTTATTGACTATGGATCCCACATTGAATGTACTGCCACATTTAAGTCTCAACACAGTTCTGAAAAAGAAGAGTTTCTCAGTGGTCAAAGACAAGTATAGAAATTCAGGAGGTATAAATATAAATGGAAATCTGCAGTATACTCTCTGTGTAGGCTGGAAAGCTAACACTACATTAGATGGGGATGATGACTGATTTTTGAAAGAGTAGCAAGTCATAACCTTTCAATGCTTAGAAGATACCTTGGAAGACTTAGTTATGAGTATGTTCAACCCAGTAGTAGGCCCCCAAAATGAAATAATTTGAAAGACTCTGCTTTGTACTGTAGTGGAAGAATAGGGAGACTTACCCAGAGGAAAACCCAAAACTTGTATTTCAATCTCCTCATTTGTATTTGGTCATGGTTGCCTGCATGTTTGAAGTGCTTCAAATTTTATAATGCCTTACGATACAGATTCAGTTCTGGTATAAGCAGATACAGTTTGACTGGCAGTTGTACTACAACACTGGGTAATCTTTTAAGTAATAAGTACTATCAGTAATGACATTATTAAAAAGCATTACTATCTTAGCTTTGCAGTGCAAGGCAGAGTGGAAAGATGATCTTGTTGTTACAGGACAGAAGTTATGAGTTTGATATCCAATATCCAGGTTTATTATACACTTGCTTAGCAAGCCAGGGGTAGTGTCTTCACATTTCAGTAAATCCCTTTTCTGCAAAACTACATAAATTGTTGAGATTAATTTTTTTCTGTTTCTATGTTTAGCACCACCACAACAGTACAATTAAAAGGTATTCTGAGACATTAGCAAGAGGTTTTATGTTTGCCCTGCTGATATTCTCTGGGATAGTCTAAACAGTGTCATCTGTGACTATGCTTGCTTTCCCTCAAGTTATTTTTCATATTTTGAAAAATGCCAAGCTGGCAACAATGGACAATAAAATGCATTTATCCACAGGCCAGGAACCTTAAGAAAGTGGTGTGCATTAGACCCTTTACATCTGGAAACTTCTGCAAGGTAGTTCAGCTCTTTAGTGTCTTCTCTCTTAAAGCCACTTAAAGGTAGTAACATCTGTTCTAATGGTTTTTGCTGATGGGTATGCCTGATGAACAGAAAATGGGCTGAAATCAGCAGTTTGTTTGTAGCCCAAGCACTGCAAGTAAAAATATGTCCAGGTGGTCAACTTCTCTATAAAGAATCAGGTGAAATGGTCCTCTCCAGGGGCAGAAGGACTTGCAGCCCCAGCAGATGTCTGCTTTACTCACAGGAAGTAGCTCTAATCGGGATGTTTGTAGAAAGATTTGAGCTCAGTGAAAAACGGTGAGGGCCATTGAGTTAAATGACTGAGGAAGTATAATGGCTTTTATCACCTTGCTTCAGTCTTTTTGCTACAAATAAGAGATGGTGTTCTTTTCTCCCTGCAGAAAATGGTACTGTATTTTAAGCTGTCCTGTCCACTGACCCTGTGACACAAGTGATAACAGTTACTGAGTTCATAAATGTAAGAGGTCTTCTGGAGGTATAATGGATACAGCCATGAAAATGTAGGAGGATGAAAAGGAAAAAAAAAGGAAAAAAAGCATTTTTATGGCCTTCTCTAAAGAGAAAGGGCAATATTCCATCTTGGAGTTGGTGCTTCAACATCTACATGCAGAACAGTTCTTTTGGCTAATTTAGAAAATGGCAGTAGTGTTACAAAGACAATGGGGATTCTTTTGTTATTTGTTTTCTGACCACTCTTCAGGAGCACACCTGCGAAAAAAAAAAATTTATGAAATTGAGGAATACTTCCTCCCTTCTTCCTTATGTCTTCCTTTTTAGGGGCTTGCTGAAATCAAGCCAACAGTTTTGCTTCCTACAGAAAAATATGAAAAGAATAATAGTGCTATAGAAAGAAACCTCTGCTTCAGCAGAGCAATTACATTATGGCAGAAAACAGATGGCAGATCTAAGTATTGGTAAAAGGATATACAAGAAGTTAAGCTCATACACAGTGTGATTTTTTTTTCACTCAGCTACTGGCTTCTCTCCTGTGTTTCTGGTACACTGGCTGAACATGGATGACTAATGACACGGATAACCTGAGTTCCATTCCCTCATCAGCATAGCTAACTGCGAAAGGAAAATTGCTGGTTTGTGCTAAAATCATGTTAATCATTAAAAATTTGTAAATTTTTTTATACAATCTCAAGTTATTAAACTGAGAAATAGGACAAATGCAATTTGTTAAAATATCACACTCAGTGAAAAATAGAGCTAAAGTTAAATTCCTACTTAACATTATTATCTGATAAGGCTTTCCTCGTCTGACTGTGCTGCACAAAGGCAAAAAATAAACAGCATGTACTTTAGATGCTTGCAGTCTGTGGAAGAAAGGGCCTTTGCCATTCTACAGTAGGGCTTTAAATGTTTATTTTATGTGTGAGTGTAAATCCCCCTGGAAAAAGCTCTGGGGATGATGGAAGATTATAGGGTGCGATTTACTCACATCCATATCCTGAGAGACAAAATTCGTTGAAATGGTGCCCCGTGTAATCTGATGTAAATTATCGTGGGAGTAATAAAAGTAATGATGAATGTGTACTGTTTCATGTGTAGAAACTGTTTTTTGTTTTGTTGGAGTTTTTTGGGGGTTTTTTGTTTGTTTGTTTTTAATGATGTGCACTTTTGCCCCACCCAGTGGCCTTTACCTAAATTGCCAGCTCGGCTTGTATTTTAGAGGCATTTTCTCCCCTCGGCCCCAGTCTGCAGGGTGGATCTGCCACTGAAAACTGAACAAAAGCAGCATCTGTCCCCTGTTGCTACCCTGAGTATATTAGGCTATCATTATCTGCAATGACACTACCATCTGTAATGTGCTCTGGGGCAAACATAGGCACTGCCAGTAGCTTCAGCACCACAGGCAGATGCTTCATCATGCAAGAAGATACATGAAGCCAAAATATGCTGTACATGAATTCAAGTACTTGAGAAGAGACAGAGAAGGAGAGGGAAGCCAGAAAATAAATACTCTTCATGTGTCTCTTCAACAAAGACAGAAACAAGGAAGCATAGGCAAGGTCAGGTACATTATTCAATCTAAAGAAATAACAGGTATAAAAAAGAGACTTGTTTTATTGCACTAGGAAATCTGAGAGTCTATAACTTTTTATGGACTTCCCTCTTTCACAAAGAACTTACGAATAAATAATTAGTTTCAAATTTAAGTAATAATAGAAGTTTGAGGGTTTTTTTCCTCAAAATTCCTGCCTTCACTCATCTGTAACAGAAAACAAAACACACACACATTGAGATAGAAAATAAAGACACAGAAAGGACTTTCTTTTTTTCCTGTATTTTTGTGATTTTCATCTCTCTAAACCTCAGAACTTTTATGTTGAACTCCATCTTCCTCTCTCTGAACCAATGACTGTCATTAAGTTCTCAAGGAAACTACTCGCTCCCTGGACCTCGTTGTCACATGCAAAGGCACAAGCGCGAAAGAGAGAAAAGCAAATCTTTTCAGAAGCCACAAACATTCTGGCCAATACTCTTTTATATTTTTTTTTTTAGGTTGAAATGCAAAACCATGTATTTGAACCAATCTCCTGATTTGTCTACCTGGAAGACAAACATTCAAGGAACGCAGTTGTCTTTTGGTTATAAACTAGATGCTTACTGAATATGTGTACTGTACGTCTGTTACAACACTTGCCAAGTCTCTTGGCCAAGACTTTGCCTTTAGTGTCATCTATCTTGTATTCATACAGCAAAAGAGACCCACTATCAATAAAAAATGCACTTTCCTTCCAGAATGAAATGCCTCCACAAAAGCTACTTCAGTACTCTGCAATGATGTTAACAACATCAATTTCTGGAAGTCCTGTAATACATGAGGAGCATCAAATCTGCATTTTGATATCATTTCATGCTTCCCTCTCTGTCTCCCTTCCCCCATGCGTGGTCTCGGGAATTTACTCTGGACATTCCAGAAATGGATGGCATTGCTGCAGGCAAAAATCCATCTCCTGAAATATGCAAAATGCACACGCTCTTATATGACCATATGCAGCACATATATAAGTCAGCAATGTTTTCCCCACTATTTAATCTGCTCCATAAAAAAAAAAAAAAAAAAAATTAGTCATTAAGGCCTGCACTATTTTCATAGAAGTAGAGAACAATATTTTTCTATTAATGTGTTGAATTACCCGACCAGCTTTAATCACAGTTAGGTATGGAAGAGAGGACTGTAATAATTCAGTGTTGAACAGAAAAAAAGCCCTGAAGGATTCTGGCTTCCTAATCCACAAATTGTTGTACGTCACCCTCCAGTCACTCTTTTGTTGAAGCACAAGGACACTGTCTCATTGCAGGAGGGAAGGCATGAAACGTTGCCCTCGTGCGAGGTGGTCCAGTGCTGCCTCTATCAAGATTAAGTAGGTCATTTCTAAGAGCCCAAGCACACACCGTATTTTGCAGTAGGAGTTTGGAGTTTAACAGACAAGCAGCCATCCAGGCAGCAGCAGTGATCACATTGTATATGAGACAGTATTTTTCTCAGAGACTCTGCTTCCAAAGGTGAACAAAGTATCTTTAACATGTCTAGAGGGAAAATGGTGCTTTCACTCTGTTTTGTCATATGGTAAAGGTTCTGTGGGCACTGTTTACACATCGTCACAAGAAATCTATTTTCTGGGCATTTTTACAGGCTTGTTGTAGTATTCCATACATTGTTGCTTCATTTCTAAAAGGAGCCTAAGTAAAAATACAGTCCCAAAGAGTTAAACCAATTGAAGCTATTCCAAACTTGCCACATTTGTCTAGGGGAAGTTTCAAGGGGTTTGTCAATTTTAATTAGAAATGGTAAATGATTGTGCACAATGCAGCAGATTATCAGGGCTACTTGTTATATTATAAAAGGCTGGGTAAGCTTCAGAGTGAAGCTACTGTCCAAATTAGCAAATCTGATAGTTTATAGTTTATGCTCACAAAAATAATTGCTTTTTCCTCCTTTCTTTTGCAGATTGTGTTCTTTGTCTGAGGAAAAAACAAAACAAAACAGAACAACAAGCTTATAGATCTCTAGCTAATTTATTTGAATTAAACCTACGTTCACGACAATAAAACCAAGTAAAATGCCATGCCCTTTCATAAGTCTTATCTGCTTTTAACATTTCTTATTTTTTATGTTAAACCCATAATACACTCTTTGCTGGAATATAACATTTTTTCACCTCAGAAGGTCATTTATTGTAAATTCTGAAAACACTTTGAAGTAAAAAAAAAATCTGTGTCTAAGTGGTAGTATGCATGGATGGAAAGAGAGAGAGAAGTAGTCCCCCACACACCTTTTCTATTAGGACTGTCTGACATGAAAGACAGCACTGAGGCAGAAGCCATGTCTTCCTCTACCAAGGTGGCTTGAAGAGAACTAACCTGTGCTGGACACACACAGAGTTGACACTCGAGCCTCTGCATCATTCCCCATCATCCCTGGATGATTTGCAGTATTGTTTGGACTTGAATTGTGAGACAACTCTGATTTCATGCCCAAGTTAACGTGCTGACTTTCTCTCCTGCAGAGCTAACTCCGGAGACAATACAAAGTCTTTATGAAAGTTAATCAAAAGGAAGATGGAGATAAAATTCTCCAATTATAAATGTCTGAAATGCTAATCCGCAGCATACCAGTCATTTAGTAACATTGGTGGTGGTCACTGGAAAGTTATAAGACAGTTCTTTTAATCTTCAAGCGTTACCTTATGTTCAAACACACTTAAGAAAGCACTGAGTAGGAAGCAAACTATATTTGCAAATAAAGCAAAATAGATTTCACGGAAATCTGTCAGAAATGTATGATTTGAAGCCTGACTAGAAGTAGTTCTTAAGGTGTTGTAAGCAGTTATAACTATTCAAAATCTTGGATTCATTAATTTATTTTTTGTTGTTTATGAAACAAAGGTTTTCCAAGTTGCATAATTGCATGTAACCTCAAGCCCAATAGATCATGCACTATTTAAAAAAAAAAAAAAAAATTAAAGAAGTCCAAGTCCTGTACTCTAAGGAGATAAGTGAACCAATGACATTCTGATTATGACAAAAAAAAAAAACTCTCTAGGATAAAATGGGAACAAGAGCTAAAATCCAATTTCTCTGTATCAAGTCCAGCCTCTCTACTGAGTTCCATTGACACCTGAGGGGCACAATAAGACAGCTCAAAAATGTATCAACCATACATCTTCCCTCTTTGCAGTCACGTAGTCATCTTGCATCTACCACATGATCAACAACCAGATGGTTTGCTGAGGACAGATAACTCCCAGTACATGTCAAGGGGGCCAGAGAAAGGTATGGTGAAGAGCTATTTTTAATTCTCCTCCTCCCCTCCCTCCCTCCTTCCCGCCTTCTTTTCTCCGACTCTCTCTCTTTCTCATAGAGTGTGTTGACTGTCGAAACAGCATATCTGCACTAATATATTCCATCTAGAAATAATCTCTTACAAAGTACCTTATTAAAGAGTAAACCCGTATAATGATTAATTTCATTAAGCAACATTCTTCCCTGAAGGCTCCTGTTTGTAATGAAATCTTCAGACAATCACCACCTAGGGAAGCAATACATCTGCTAAGAGCATTGCAAAATAATTATCAAACGACAAAACATGACATACCAACCTTTTTAGATGATTGAGTAATAATACTCTAAAGAACACCACCCAACCTCCTCACCCTCCTTTCGTTTCATCTATATTCAAGCTGTTTACACTGCATAGTGCAAAATGACCGCTAACTTAACTAAAACTTTAAATACCAAACCTCTGTCACTAGAGCACGCTGACAAAATGCAGAACAAACACAGTGAACTAGAGAATCCTTAATTTTAACATATTGCCACACATTGTGTATCCCAGAACTGAGTATGTTCAGTGGGGATATTTATTTACTGTGTCTCTGTATGTCACAGTAATTTAATGAAAACCTGAATTTTTTGTTTACAGATTTTACCAAATGTAGGAAATATGAAAACTGCCCAACACACACAAAATAGGATTTTCTTAAAGCCATAATTTAGAGACCTAATTAAAGCTCTTTGTGGAATCTGTAATAAGGAGCTTGTTTATACATATTTATTGAATGAAAACATCTTGATGTCAAGACTCGAGAAAGACTTGTTTCGAATTAGAATAAGATTAATTTTGGAGTAAGAGATTAAGTTTACGGTGGACAACAGGTTTTTTCTTTTCTCTACACAGACAGCTATCTTGTGTTGACAATGAGCTATACTGAAGAGGCCTTGTTCTGACGGAATAAAGAATATCTGCATTGTGCACACATTCTTGTGCTGAATATTTACATTTGCCTACAAGAGTTTAGACTCCAGTAAATAAGGATTATGCGGTGGATCTGCCCTTACAAAGGTTTGCTTACTGTGTGAAAAAGCTAGCTTCCTCTATTGCTCCCTTTATTGCTGATTTTCTTTTCAGTCCTCAAGAATTCAGAGAAAAAACATGTTTTGAACCCTTTTTCGATAAAGTTGCCTCATGTGCACAATTCACCCTGTATCTCAACCTCTGCATTTTGCTAGTTTGCTCTAATTTATTTAAATGTAAGCATCTTTCAGCACAGCTTTGTTCTGTTCTATATTAAAATGATTGCAAAGATATTAAATTTTCAGAATAGTGTATTAGCTCAGACTACAGAATGGGTATTCTAGTAGAAAAATTCTGATTATTCAGCAATGCTACTCATACTTCTAGTGTTCAGCATGGAAGGGATGATGTAATCCCTATTTGCCTACTGTTGCAGCTATCTGAGCTAGGAGTTGAAGAAACGGAAGAAGATAAGCAGGAGTAAAGTGTGTTTATCGTGATATGTTTTTTTCCAATTATCTTGTTTCATGTTTTAAATAAAATTATCAACTTCAGGAAAGTACTGGTTTTCATTATTTTTTTCATGGTTTTGAGAAAATGGGATTATTTTTTCTTAGTAGATAGCAGTTTCTTAGCATTTAAAAAGTTGCAACGTGTTTGCAATTTACTGTCTATTATATGCAACATAATTTATTCAGTAATTAAAATGCAGTAATTGCCATTATGAGTTCAATATTTGCTCACAATTGCTGCATGTTGATACCAGAGACAATTTGAAATTATACTTTCCTTACCATGGGAAGGTATGGGCTCATTCATATCCCATGCCGAGCACTGCATTAACCACCACTGACACTCTCATTAACTCCTGGATCTTTAGAGCTATATTTGGTGTGCTGTGTAGGATCATCTTTCATGCGTACTCTCACCATTCAGTGTAGGTACATTCATCTTTTACCTTTCATTTCCCCTTTTGCATCATCTCCAAATGATGGGGCTAAATGGAAGCCGTTTCAATGAAGAATACAGTTATCACTCCTTAGCACTGCCTCAAGTATCTGAGATTTTCGCATGATTTCTGTAATCCTTGGGTGGGTACAGAACAGATTTGTTTCCAGGTTCACACTTCTGCCATTACAGCAGAGAGAGTACTTAATTTCTAAGGTAATTTATTTCCTCACTTTTAGCATATGGCAGAGTATTCCAATCACACGGTTAGTACTAAAACTGAAAGTCTTCCCTAGTCTGTTTCAGGCACAATTCTCTGCTTTGAAATCTGTCTTGCATATGTCCTGCCCGGGGATTCTGAGGTCTTCACTTGCTGGTGATGACCTCACTCCAGCCCAGGCCAGACCCCTGGGGTGGGAAGACCCTGGCGTAGGCTGTTCTTGCAGAGCCTGCAGCAGCCTCAGGTTCTCTAGCATAGTGAGGCTGGGGGCTTGCTTGGGCTTCTAATCAAAACTGCAGTGCAGGCCACACATTGTGTAGAAAAGATGGCCTTACAAGCAGGTTTTTTTCCTAACTTTCTAAGGAAACAGGTAGTTAAAACAATTTTTGTTAAAAACTGTGTGTACTGAGTTTCCATGGCCAGGTAAAGGCATTGGGGGGCTACTACAGTGGTGGCTTCCATGAGAAATCTGCTAGAAGCTTCCCTGATGGCAAACAATTCCCTCAGAATCAATGCTATCTGGATCCACCACTGGCTAAGGCCAAGCCCATCAGTGACAATGGTAGCTCCTGTGGGATAACATACTTAAGAGGGAAGGAGAAATCACACTCCAACAATTTCATTCAGAAGGAGGAGTAAATATGTGAGAGAAAGACATGAAGGCCAGTGAAGAAGGAGAGGGAGGAGGTGCTGTATCTTGAAAATAAAGTATATTTCAATAGTCTGCACTGAGCATGGAAGGAGAAACCCAGTTCCCCGAATATGAGTCCTGCTGCAAACAGCAGCACTCCACACCCCAAACCCACTGTGTCTGTGCTCACTCACCCTCCTCTCTGCTCCATTAAATTCAATTTCAGCCTATTAAGCTCAAGAGTCAAGAAAAAGGACTTTAAAGAAAGTTACTTAATATTAATTTGAACTCCAAAGTATTCCAGTAAAGGAAAAAAAATCAATATTGTTAAGATGTGCAATATTTTACATAATAGGGCTGCAGGAATAATGAAAAAAGTTCAATATCTTATTCTGAAAACCTGTAAAATCTGTTAAATTAAGCTCTTGGTAAATATATTCATAGTTTTTCCAACCAAACACACAAAATAATGTGTTCAAGGTATTTTAAAATACTATATAAAAAATGTGAGAAAATATGTTTCATTTATAATTTGATGAACAGTATAATGAGACATCAACAGAAGCTATTGTTCTTGCACGTTGAGTATTATGGTGTATGAATGGGTTGTTACTAATTAGTTTTCATGGTTACATAGTTACATGATTACATGGTTAATGTAGAGATTATCTCCTTTGCATACTACAAAGTGCAACTTCATAACTTCTTGTTTTTCAAGGTATTTAAAAAGGAGAATAGTTATTTAATTTTCTTTGAACTTGATGAACTCTGACATCAAAATAATAAAAAAATCTTTTAGTAAACTCTATTTAGAGATGATAAATTTGGCCCATCAAAATGATTAAATTTTATTCTTCCTGCTGCATTTTTTTAAAATTAAAACTTGCTCATATGAAAGTTCATATAATTGTAAGATATATGATTAAGGTATGATCAGGATTGGTTGGATCCTTTGAACTTGATATGAATGTGTCAAGACTGCTCTTCTCCATGTTGGATGCTGGGTTTTTTGATAAATTTAGCACCTAGCAAGTGCATTCACCATACAAATGTATGAGAAATTCAATAGCCAAATTATCCCCTAAAGTATCCTCACTACTTTCCATCAGGTTATACCAGGAGAAAATTAGACTTGTCAAGTATAGTGTAATTAATCTCAGATTCAGTGTTTTCAAGGGCAGAAATCCCTGAAGGTGATCCAAAGAATTCTGTGGTGGTGTTTTTCTCATCAACACCTTTCCCAGACCCTTAGAGGTTTCAGAATATCGCTTAAAACTGGGGAATAATTCTGACTCTTTGAATGATGTATGTAGTCAGACAGTGTAGCAGGGAAGATAGAATTGTTTCAGTATACCTGAATGAAGTATTCACGGACTCATAGAATCATTTAGGTTGGAAAAGACCTCTAAGATCAAGTCCAGTCGTGATGGACTCAATTCCGCGGACAAAGGCCTTTTTCTGTGTTACAAATCAGCGGAAAAACAATCCTCATGATTGTTCTTGAAAGAGAAAGCAATATTTTTCCAATACTATAGTTTTCCACTCTACCTACAGATATCATAGAGTAGTTGAGACTGAAATCCCACCTGCTGGTTAGTTACTTGGCTGGCATTGTACTCTGGAGCACTGGATCTTTGTAGTGCCAAGGTTACAAATAAAGCTTCCTGAGAAGTAGGCTGTTTTTTATGTAAAATATTTGAGTTAAAAATCACTGAATTTTTTTCAATAATATTTACAGCTTTTAGCAAATAGATGTATTTTCCCCCTGGGAAATGAAAATGCAGTACATTAAAAAAATAGTCATGTTACATGTTGGCCAAAAGTGCATCAAGGGGAAAAATCTTTGCTAATGAACCAAACCTACTGAGAGCAGTGTCATGAGACTTCTGAATGCCCATGGGGCATTATTATCAGCAGATGTGAATAAAATGTTTCAGCTGAGTATTTTTGACATTCAGGTGTTTTGGTTTTGTTGAACAGATGCAATTTTCTGCAGAGGGCAGACACACCTTTCTAATTTTTATTTTAGTCAAAATCTATTAAATATGCTTTAAGAAAATATTTTCATGAAGTATTTGTGTATATGCATTTCTTTCTTCTACCCTGTAGCCTACCACAAAACCAAGAATTATTTCATTACCATTGGATTTGTTTTGCCTCCTTGCTCTCAGAGACAGCATGTTTGAGAGAAAACATCTTTTCAAACAGAATATGCACTTTGATATTAACAAAAATAGTAAGAAAATAGAATAAAAACAAAAATTTAATTGCTTTTGCTGCATGACTGATTGCGTCCACAATACAATTAAGCAGAAGGGAAAAATTACTGCATCTTTGGCAGCAATTCAAGCTGTAGCACACCACTAAGTCCTCAGAGAACTTAATTTTCTGTCAAAACTAAAGAAAGTACATTTAAAAAATATCTGATCACTAGAAAAGGTGATTCAAACAATTGTTTCTAGGTGTTTAGACCAATGCTGCTTAACATCTTTGTCAGCAACAGGAACAGAGGAATAGAGTGCACCCTCAGCAAGTTGGCCAACAACGCCAAACTGTGCGGTGCAGTTGACATGCTGGAAGTGAGGGATGTCATCCAAAGGGATCTTGACAGGCTTGAGAAGTGGTATCTAAGAAATTCATGAGTTCAGCAAGCCCAAGTGCAAGGTCCTACACGTGGGTTAGGGCAATCTCAAGTACAAATACAGACTGGGAGAAGAATGGCTTGAGAGCAGCCCTGAGGAGAAGGACTTGAGGGTGTTGGCTGATGAGAAGCTCAGCATGACCCAGCAATTCTTGCAGCACAGAAAGCCAATTGTGCCTGGGCTGCATCAAAGGTGTGGGCAGCAGGGAGAGGGAGAGGATTCTGCCCTTCTGCTCTGCTCTCATGAGACTCCACCTGCAGTGCTGCATCCAGCTCCAGGGTCCCCAGCCCAGGAAGGACATGGACCTGTTGCAGTGAGTCCAGATAAGGACCATGAAACTGGTCGGAGGGCTGGAGCACATCTTCCATGAAGACAGGCTAAGACAGCTGGGCTTACTGAGTGGGGAAGAGACAGATCCAGGGCCTCCTTATTTCCTCCTTACAATACCTAAAAGGAGTCTGCAAGAAAACTGAGAGGGGTTTTTATGAGGTCATGTAGTGATAGGATGTGGGGGAATGGCTTCAAACTGAAAGAAGATTTAGCTTAGCTGTTAGGAGGAAACTCAGTACTGTGAGTGTGATGTGGCGCTGGAACAGGTTGCCCAGAGAAGCTGTGTAGGCCCCATCCCTGGATGTGTTCAAGGCCAGATTGGATAGGGTTTTGAGCAACCTGATGTAGTGGAAGGTGTCTCTATCCGTAGTGAGTAGTGGAATTTGAACTAGATGATCTTTAAGATCCCTTCCCACCCAAACCATTCTGTGATTCCATGATTCAGTGAAGAAAATTACACTGCACGTTCAGACCACAAACATTGTTTTTACTAAAGTCATCCCTGCCTTGAATTGAAGGGCTTTACTTAAAGACAACAGTTTTTCCTTCAATAGAGTTTTTTTTCCTCCTAAACCATCATTTTATCATCCCACAAAACATTATTTCTTTAATGTTGTGGAAGAATAGCTTTAACAGACCTAAATATTTAAGAGAAAAGAATGGTATTGGGTTTATAAAATGGAGAAACTCATCTGTATGAGTAAAAGCATATCTATATTTTCATATCTTTGTATATGTACAGGTATGTTTACACACATATTTACATTTATATATATATATGCATAGATACATATAAGGTCATTTGGCTCATGCCAATCTACTGTTACTCTTTAGATGGCATCAGTTTTATCCACCTATGCCTGCAATATTACCTAGGTGCCTTCTATAGGGATTTTACTCACAAATTAAAGGTTTTATAACACATTTTTGGGGCACAAAACAGCAACAGATGATGTTGATATTTTAGTGGATTAATGCTGACATTTTAACTTCAGTCAGTTTCCTTTTTTAGATTTGAAATTATGTGATTTGTTTCAGCAACACATGGTTAAGGTTTGTGCCCTCTGTAAAAGAAGTAATTTTCCTTTTAGTTTTGTTTGCTTTAGATTTGTAGAAATTTATAAACAGCATGATATGTCACTTTAACAAATCTGTTTAATAGTAGTAGTATTAGTATTAGTAGTAGAGGAAGGAGACATAATAATAACCGTAATGGCAGTAATTGTGAAGTCTTGCAAAATCTGGTTCCTCCAGGTGGCAGAGGTGAAAGCAAATTGGCATTTCTGTATGCTCAGAACAATAAGATTTTTGTGAGTGTTCTGATATTTCTGTTTTCATATCTTATCCTCTTATCATTTCTTATTTTGTTATAAAAAGATCAATTTTAAAGCCATTTGCAGTTACAAGGGAGGAAAACCATGCACTTCTGCAGGTAAATCCCTAGCTCTGCAGTGTAAGTGCAGTGAAAAAGTCTGAGATGCTGAGTAGAGCAAATATGTAATTACTGCTTGGTTGAAAAAACTTATTTATTTACAGTTAATGCAGGGTTTTGAAAGCAAGTGCTTTGTGTGTTCATTTATTTATCTATCTAATTCACAGTTTCTTAAAGCAGTCTGGCAGCAGAAACTTGAGCAATTGATAAAGGCATTATAACTGGCTCACCTGTTCTGTCCTGCATTTCTTTTGATAAAGGAGAAAATACTAATTCAAGCTCAAAAATGTGCCTGTCTTCTGTTTCCTGACAATGCAAGCATCCCTCCAGTAACTGTGTCAGGCTCCGAGCCTCTTCTTAATGAGAAAATTACTCATAGCACACTTTATTTTTAAACTATAATAATAACTAGTATTAAGTCAAATATCTTTTTTTCACTTCTCTCCACTGATTCAGTTGGAGACAAGTTTTGAAAGTATTTTTGCAGTCTGCTGTCTGAGGTTCCTCTTTACCATAGCAAGAGAAGAAAGAATGCTGCAGGATCTTAATCACTCCTCTTAAAATCAATGTGAGAGAAATAGAACAAGAATAGAAAATGTATCCAGCTGTCTTCTCTCTGTTCTTTTTTTTCTAATTTGTGCTTGTTATCCAATGAAAAAAGTGCCTAACCTTTGACCGTACCTAAAAAATTCCCAAACAAGTAGTTCTGTATAAAACTTTGTCTCAGTGAGAAAAGAATTCAGACGCAACTGCCAAATAAGAGAACTCCATTATAAAAATTTTGGCTTTTTTAAACCAGTGATAATGATAAGATATTTAGTTGATAATCAATAAATTTTATGTTGAGAATTTATACAAAGACATCAGTGATTTCTCTCAAAATTTCCAACAAAAAACTTAAGGCAATCATGTCCCTGTGGTCCAATACTCTGATGAATCACACAACAGAAAAAAGTGACTAGACACAAAAAATTATGGAGCATGATAGTAGCAGACAAGTTGGGTTAGGAATTAAGCAAATAAGCTCAAGACATGCTAATTCATAATTTTATGTGGATGTCTGAATATAGGAATGAACTACTATATGCATATGTACTTGGGGTCAAACAAAGATGCAAATCTATAATTGATTGAGCAGTAAAGATAGGTATAGATAAGGAATAGACAGGATAGAAATAGATGGGACAAATAAGGAATGCAACTTCTTGCAATAAATAACACTGAAATATTACCATGAAATATTTTTATCCTTGCATCTTTTTCCCCCCCTCCTTGTCAAATAAAATATACATTAAAATAGAGTTATGATAGCTACTTAAAAGAATAGCCACTAAAAATACCTATGCTTTTACATATACTGGTGGGAGGAGACTTGATGGATGTGTGTTTTCCGTGTAATAAGGATAAATTAATACCACAGAACCAACTTAACAAATATATGTTTTTAACATCAAATTGACATCCTTCTTAAAAAAAAAAAAAAAAAAGGGAAGAAAAGAAATGATTTTTAAAAAATAAAAATGTTTAAATCTTTCTTTTTAATTTTGTTATGGTTTTGTTTGTATTTTAAATAATTTAAGTCTACTAGCATCTGCATTGTAACCCTGAATAGCTGGAATTCCCCACTGAAGGCATATGGAAACATTAGAAAACTGAAAGGAGCCTCACAGTTTTCAAAACTGGGATGATTTTTATTATTTCATCATCTACCACAGGTCTCATCCCTAAGGCAATTACATGATAAATTATGATCAGACAGAGAAGGAAATAAGCTAATGTGCACCAGCAGAATATATCAGCAATTTCCACACTGGGACCATGATTTTCTGCAGGATGGAGACAGGATAGAAAAGGCTTACAAAGATATTTGTACCAATGTAGTACACTGGCACTTCACAGCCCAAACATCTCAATATGCACGCACACAAACCGTCAGTGAAACCAGCAGCTCAGTGAGATTTAGATCCAAATTTCATCTAAGTCTACTACCTTTTGATCAAGAGTTTTGGTGTGGATCACTCACTAACACTGCTTAAAAAAGGCCTGTGCTTTGAAAGGTTTTGCTTAGTAACCAGACATAGGGGAATTCAGGGATTTTTTTTTATTTTTTTTTTTAACTCTGGGTGCATGCATGTTGGTATCCATTCTGATTTTGCAAAAAGAACCAGATTTTACAATCTGAAAATGAATACAAAACTATTTGCATAACATCTGCACTGCTTGGAGGGTTGGAACACTACAGCAATTAGATCCATGCTCTATTCACTTGCACTTCAGACTACTGCTATAGTTGAGATAATTTAATGTTTATTTAAAGGAGAAGACGTATTTTTATTTTCTCTTAATGATGTATCAGAAACCATCACATAAACTATTTTACTTTTAAGCACGTAGCTCTAAAAATATTTTCCATATATATTTTTAAAGTGAAAGAAACTTTGAAGGGTACTAATTTAATCTGTTTAATATGTGACTGTTTTCATCTATAGTGTGTGTTTTAATTTGACTGATTTTACACAGCTGTCATTCTACAGCCTATAATCTGTATGCATAGGATATAAGCATAACCTTTAATGAACAAGATTCACATGCAAAAGTTGCTAATATAATGCTAGCATAGCAGCACCTGCCAACACCTCTACAATTAGAAGTCTGTGTCAGCATTTCAATTATAAAGCAACTTCTAATTTAGAGGATCATAACTTGACAGTAAAAATCCTTTCTGTGTTGCAAGTTGACATGCAAGGTCTCAGTTCAAAGCATTTTTATTAATACAGGTTTAAATTGGTTTAGATATTATGAAATTATAGAAGACTACAGTGAAAAATGAAGACACTGTGAATGTTTTTTCATCACCACTGTAGCTCAAACGCTTTGAAAGGGAAATCCACAAACATTACAGTTGTTTATGTGTAACTAGGATCAGTGACTGATTTTATTTTCTCTATTAATTTAGCAGTAAGATCTAAGCTTTAAAACTCCAAAGTGTTATGTTTCTTCCTGTTGTTTTGGGGATGCATATTTATCATTAAGTATAATACATTAATTGCTTAAAATATTTATTTCTAAATGCATCGATTCCCTGCTGAAGCAGACCATGGCAGTACATGTGTGAACCTGTGGGCTAGAGGTCTCTCCATAATGACATATCATTTACTAATAGCATTTCCATGAATTACAAATTTCCCAAGTGTGTATTGACACAATTGTTCCAGCTGAGAAATTACCATGTACTGTGTCAATAAGCTACTTATCAGAGTTGCCTATTGCTTTGCACTGACACAGTAACCACTAACTACTGCTCAGATATAGCACTATCTATTGTGGAAAGAAAATAATTTTCAGTTTGTGACAGGGTTAGGATCCACTGAGGGAGATAAATGACAAGGATTTCATTCTATTCTTAGATGGGTGCCTGTAAGAGGCAAAAATGTCAATAACAACTAGATCATTTTTGTGACCTTGCTGAGAATTTTCCCCTCCACCCTATTTCTAGCCCTTTCATGCTGTTTTCAAAGCCCTAAAGGACTGAAAAACATTGTGAGGAGCTCCTAGAGTCCAACAGTTACACGGAATAGTGTGCAAAGGTTCTCATTGCATTCTTTTGTTGCCTGATAGAAAAGTGCATCTGAGCTTGACAGGGAAAGTAAAGAGAATTACTTCTGAGGAAGGTCAGAATACTGTTGGCAACCTGAGGTGCTGGAGGAAGGGTAGCATGCAAGCCACAGCAGCAGGGGAAGCTTCTCAGTAGAAGCCAGCAGCCAGCTCATGGGGCCTGAGCTTCATACAGAGCTGCTTTTCATCTGGGGCACACAACTACACGAATATGTAGCAGCTGCTCCATGGCAGAGGATGGGCCAAGAGAACCCACATCTCCCTGAAAATGACTGTGCAGTCAAAAACACAGCTCCTGAAAATGTTTTCCAAGCAACTTGTTAAATCTGCGCACTTCACAACCCTGTTAGCCCTCTTGAGGGCGAGGCAGCTCTTTCCTTGCTGAGAGACATTGCTCCCACAGGTGGAAACCTTTGTGTCATGGTTCCAGCAGCACTCCAGGGCTGCAAGCAGGGGCACTGCAGGGGCACTGTGCCAGCAGCAGGTCCTGGGGTTTTATAGGTCGCCAAATACATTATGGCATCTTGTACTAGTCCGTGTAAGTTCAAAAACAATATCTGTAAACATAGTTTGTTACTGGACAGTATAATAAGTGGTTTTTAAATGCATTGGAAATTAATTTTAATAAAGCTATCACAAGTAAGGGAAGGCTGGGGGAACGAAGTTATCAAACAAAAGCAAAGAGGATGTACATTAATAAGATGGGCTTCTTTTATAATCCTTCACCACCATGTACTGCTATCGCATCTGAGCTGCATTTGGCTGAAATTATGGCACCCATACTAATACTTTTATCACACATACTCCTGTATCACTCTTCAATGCTCATTATCTTACTCTTTTTTTTAATTGGAGGCTTTTAATTGGTAGCTGTTTTCTCTATTATTTCTCACAGTGTCTTATATCTGCCAGTGTGCCTATAATTTAGTGATTTGGTAAAGTCACAATGTTTTCCACCATCTTTTAGAGGTCATAAGTACACGCAGTAGTTCAGAAGTGTAGGCTGTGATTTGTATGATTTATACACAATTCAGCCAGCACCACACCACACCACACACTATTTCTTCTACTGGGTTATTGTTTCCATTTAGAAGTCTTTGTAACAACAATGAAAAAAAAAAGAAGGCCTGATTCTCATATTATGTTAATAACAAGATTTTACTTCAGTCTTTCTGGAAAAGTACAGTTCTTACCTTCTTAATTAATCTTCTTGACTCATCATAATGGAATGCTAATGGTCAGAAGACATGCTTGAAATAAATTTGCACTATTATAAAATTGTGCAAAAGACCCTTTTAATGCATATAATGAAAACTAAAACATACTATTATTCATTAGCTTATATTTTGGGTCCTCCATTTAAACTTGAAAATTTTTCTACCTTTCTTGCAGATTATGACATTCAAGCCTATCAGCCAGTAACAGTTCTTCAGTTCTTCATAGAAATTTTCTGTCCTGAAAGTTTGGACTGGTATTTTCTGCAAACATTAAAATAAATACTAGTTATCTGTATAATACATTAGAAAACAACTTTGCAGCACCCTCTAGTGACACATTACCAAATCAGAATGTTCTGGAAAATGAAGTGACAAGGGAGACAGCCTTATTCCTAAGAAAACCACTTTTGACACTACCATGATGGTAGAAGGTGTTCACTCTCACCGTTCCAATTTCATAAGGTAAATTACAAAGACCTTACCGCTCCAAGGCACTTATAAACAAAAATGCATTTTCTTGACCTTAAATCATTCCAGTAAAGGAACTGGATTTATTTTGTGCTTGATACCACTCTGGTAATATAAAATCAATTATTTTTTTTCAATATCTGTTAAGAAGCTAAATTGACACCTGCAGAATTCCTAAATCCCTTTTATTCCTTGTGACTTAGATCTGTCATTGTTCAGTGCTTCCTGTGTCAGTGTGTTCCTGCAGCATGAAGATGTGACAGCAGACACCTGACAGCTGAAAGATCTGCTTCACTGCATGGAAGTATTTGAGCATGACTTTTGGAGTTTAGTATAATTTGGCTCCTAAGCATTTAAAATCAGCTGGAGATCAACTCATATCCTAAACTTATAATTATTTTTTCTCCCTTTAAAACCACCATAGCTCAGGTGCTAATACAAAACCATGCATGTGTATGAAAATGAGGCTTTATCACTCATTTATATCCAATATTGTGATAATCCAGTTTAGGAAACAGTACACTTCTTAATAAAGGACAAGGATTTTTAGCAAGATTTTGGTGGGTTTGTTATTGCATTAATGTCTATGTTGCTATAAATAGAAATTATGCATGTGACAGGCTCATCTGTTTAAAAGGATAGCTCTTGATTTACCATATTGTGAAATTCAAAGTTTGGCTTATGAGGGTGTGCCATTTTAGCTTGTAGGGGAAAGTTAGTAATGCAGTTTTCTCAGAGAAAGAAACATTACTACCTTCTTTCATTCTCTCAGCTCTCTCCTCTAAAATAAGGCTTGCCATACTGTTATATACACAGATAAAAATGAAAATACAGAATAAGGACAACTTATTTAGTGTTGGCACACACTGTGTAGGTACACACCTAAGATCCTCCTGTCTTCTTTCATCTATTAATAAATACCGAATAAGTTCATCTGTCATTTCCCTTTCCCAATTTGATAACAAAATAATTTTAAGAAAGATTTTCTTTGTAAAGGTTCCTTGAATTCAGCATTCCTTGCATGACATGTATTGTTTACATACATCCCATATATTCTTTATGTAAACAATTATCAGGTAGAACAATGAATCATAGACCTTAGAAAAATGTTTTATTAATTATCTCCTGAACCCTCACATACAGTTTGAAACCATCTGGAGTATTTATTACTGGTATATGTTTTCAAAATATCCAGACATAAATGATATGTAAATAAAATTATTATCCCTTCTTTAAACATAAACAGCTATGATCTGAAATGCTAGTGTTGTACAGCAAATTAGTAGAAAAAAATTATGAAAAGAGTATTTCCTAGAATACCAAAATAGTTTATAGTACAGTATACTATTGTACATAGTATGTAGTTAACTGTAACTTCCATGAGGAAAGATGACTAAAAATAAAAAGGCATAAAAGCATTATTTTTAATATATTTATCAAGAGAATAGAAAATAATGGTATGCAATATATATACAGGTAGCAGCAGTGGAGGTATCTCTTCAAGAAAAAGAACTGCTATTATTTCCAGCAGACTGTATTTTCCCTTTGAAGACCTAGAAATAAAGTAAAAGGCCCACTTAAATCTCTGCCATTTCAGATTTTTCTGCAAATACTACACATTGACAGTGCTAGAGACTGGTTTCTGTACCCCAACTCGAACTTAAGAGCATTTATCAGGTAAAATAAAGTGATTGTTATAAAAACTATGTTATGGAAATAGCAGTAAAAAGTATATGAAAATTGACTGTAAGTGTCTAATACAACTCTCTGATTCCTTTATGGCCCAGTATGAGTGGAGCCTTTCAAGACCATACCAGATCACTACACATCTCTGCTTATTTTATGGTTGACTCAGACTAAAATTCTTCTTCACTTTTCCTATTCTACAGTTCTCTCTCAAGTAAGTTCATCTAACTCCAAAAGATGGGCATTCACGACGTATGATAAACCACTACAGAATCAGTCACATCATATGGGTAGGAATGAAAGAGTGCATTAATCTTTTAAATTCTTTAATATGCTGACAGACAGAGTACCTTACCCATTCCGTAGAATCACTATTATATCAACATTTGTTTGTGTCAAAAAAATTATTTCTCACTTCTGATAATTCACCTCAAAAAGCTTCTTTGCACCCATCTGCAGCTAAAACCAGATGTAGAAAGGCATCCTATTCTTTGTCATTAATTTCTTCCTCCATTAAAAGTATAGTTTTTCTAAATGTTTCAGTAAATTTATTGAGATGTCAGATGTTGTTTTTGTTTAACTTACCTAAAGAACTTTGAATAATTTTACAGGCACACATAGATTTAAATTCCATTTTAAATGCCTCATCTGCAAAGAGTTCAGGGAATGTCAATTCATTCCATCTCAGAATTTTGCAAAGATCAGATCTTCTCAAAGATCATGCAAAAGATCATATAAGTTCCTTTACTCACATTTAAGAATGCAAGACAAAGTGTACCTTTTTGCATTAATTCAATGCTAATTCATTATTACAGATTCATTGACTCTTTTATTGCAATGCAAATGTCATGTCAAGACTGTATTTTTTGCTGCTTTGAAAAGGATAAATTCAAATTTTATTTCCACAGAGGAGAATATTGAGAGAGAAATATTTGCTTCATGTTAAAACTGTATATGGGTTTTTAGAAACCAGGATTTAATAAATTATAAATAATAAGAAGAAGTACAACATAGTTTATTCCATTTCACTTCATTTCCACCTTTGAAGAACTTACAGAAATCAATATACAACAACATAAAGTGATAATATCTGACCAATTTTTTCTTTCTGCCTGATAATTCAGTGGGTATTTTGTTGTTACTTAGTGTTGTATTCCAAAGCACAGATAGTTTTTTAAATATCTTTGGAGTCTGGCTTTCTGAAGAAAGCTTTACATCATGAGAGTATTCTCTATTTAACATAGTACTACTTTTACACACATCTTAAATTCTTAGTGCTCACATACTGTGCCACATATTCAGGAAATGCAAAAATGCTGTATTCTCTGTTGTGTTACAAGTCATACAGGTGTTATCATTTTCTTCAGCATGAGTCTGAATTTGTTGTTTGGAGCGTGATCTGACAGATGAAAATGTTTTCCGTTGTCTGTAGTAGAAAGGACACTGGGAATCACCGACCTGTCACCCTCACCTCTGTCACTGGGAAAATCATGGAACAGAAGGAGCTATGCTAAGGCCCACGAGGGACAGGGAGGTGATTCAAGACACCCAGCAGGGTGTGTGTTGAAGAAGACACCTTCACCAAGGGCAAGTTCTACCTGACCAGCCTAGTGGCCTTCTACTTTGGAATGACTACACTGGTGGCCAGGGAAAGGGCTGCAGATGTCATCTACCCAAGGTCTGTAAGGCCTTCCACACAGTCACAGTCTCTCCAAATTGGAGAGAGAGAGATTTGATGGGTGAATAAGGAATTGGTAGGACAGCAGCATCCAGAAAGTAGTGGTTGATGGCTCAATATCCCGATGAATATTGGTGAAAAATTATGTCCCTCAGGAGTCTGTACTGGGACCGGTGCTATTCAATTAATCAGTGACATAGATAAAGGCACTGACAGCGTTCCCAACTACTTTGCAAATGACACCACACTGAGTGGTGCAGTTGACACACCTGAGGGATGGGATGCCATCCAGAGGGACCTGGAGAAGCTCAGGAAAGGAACCCGAGGGAATCTCATAAGGTTTAACCAAGTGCAAGGTTCTGCACAAAGGTCGGGTCAACCTCCAGTGCCAACACAGGCTGGGGAATGAACAGATCAAGAGCAGCCCAGCCAAGAAGGACTTGGAGGTGCTGGTGGAGAGGGGATGGATGTGACCTGGCAATGTGATCTTGCAACCCAGAAAGCCAGTTGTGTCCTGGGCTACAGCAAAAGCAGCGTGGCCAGCAGGGCGATGGAGGGGATTCTCCCTCTCTATTCTGCTCCCATTAGACCCCACCTGGAGTGCAGTGTCCAGCTCTGAGATCTTCAGTGTAGGAAGGACAAAGACTTGTTTTTGTTCTAACTTAGATTTTTTTCCCCACTTTGCATAGTGGTCAGTCAAACATTTTTAATGATCCTTCGGGGTTTATACTTTATTTATTTCAGTGGTTTAAAGGTTTTTTTCTCATTTTATTTTCCCTTTTCATGACCTTAAGTCTTGATAGAGAGAGTTTTGTGCCACTTCTCTTTTACTCTCATATCACAGATTAGGTCAGTGGTAGAGGTTGTCAATAGTAGCAGATAATGTAAAACCACTTCTGATAAAGTTCTTTCCTATTTCAAGCTTTGTAGCATCTCCCTCCTCCCGTATAAAACCACTGGGATTATTTTTAAAGATAAAAAATCCACAAAGGAGTAGAAGTACAAAGATTTATTTTCTGCTTATATTTTTGTATAAAATTTGTGACAATATCAATCCAACCACTTGCTGAACCCTGTTGGATATTCTACAACCAAACATGAATGTATAGATATCTAAAGCATTTTTAAAAATAGATAGTATGCTTCTTTTTATGAAGGTTTTACTGAATTCACAGAGGAGTTATTCTTGGCGTAAATGCATTCAATATACACTTCTGTATCTAACTCTGGCATGAATTCAGACATGAGGAAAGCACTGTTTAATGCAGTCCCAATGAATATCGTAATGGTTTTTTGCCATAACCATACAGTAAATGTTGCTTATCACCTGCCTTGTAGTGTAAAACCCTCAGGTCCCCTGTATATCATGTCTTGTAATTCACATACTATAGTTATGGTACATGTCTTAGAAAAAGCAAAATATATGATGGGCATATGTTCCTCTACCATTCCTTAGTGGTTACAGTTCCAAAGATCAAAAGCCATTCTACACAAAAGCAATGAATTTCAGAGAACAATAAAACAAAAGTATGGAAAAATGGATTTGGACCACCAAAAAAATCCTGAAAACGCTCCATGACTCGGTTCTGTAAAGTTCAGAAAAGAAAAGGAACATAGGCCTTCATCACTGATGCAGGTGACATACCAACAGACAGGTATGGGTGACATTTTAGTGGGTGTCTCCCATAGGCCACCTGATCAGCAAGAACAAGTGGATGAGGCCTTCCAGCAAGTTTGCTTATGTTACAAAACTGGGAAGAATAGTTGATAAACCAGAGGGTTGTGCTGCCCTAGAGGGCAGCTTCTCACCAGGCTGAGAAGTGAGCTGACAGGGAAGTTTTCAAGGGAAAATGCAAATTTCAGCAGCTGGGGAGGAACACCTCTATGCACCAATATATATGCTGGGAATTACCCAGCTGGAAAGCACTTTTGCAGACAAGGACCTGGGCGTCCTGATGGACACCAAGCTGAAATGAGCTGTTGTTGCATCCAGGGGTGGTGGTGAATCCCTTAAATGGCCACCTAGAAATAGAGACTAGACAGGAATAAAGGAATAAACGAGGTATTTATTTGAAAGGCCTTCAGACATACAGCACAAACTCACTAAACCAGAACCCCAGCCAATGATGTATGTTCCCAAGCTTGCCCCCTCTCCCCAAGATGATGGTTTACAGTTCTTGGGCCTAGGACAGTCTGGGTGTCCTTGGAGAGCAAGCTGGAGAGGCTTTGTTATGTCTATCTTAGCATGAGAGAACAGCACTTAACAAGCTACAGGAAACTTCAGAGTTACACTAACAGTACAGGATTTGAAAAATATAAAAGTTAAAACCTAAGGCATCAGTGGTGCAACCTACCAAAAGTGTCTCCAACAGGGAATGACACTTGGCAAAGCCACACACACACGCATGCACACCGGATAGCTACAAATAAGAGGCGACAGCAAAGAGCCAGGAAGGGCCTTTGTATGGGGCTCCACGGAGATGTTTATTCCAGCCGCACTCATGGAGGGTCCAGGGACAAAGGCAAGCCTCATGGGAAGGTCCAGGTTTAAGTGTGGGGGGCGATAGGGGTGGAGAGAGCACCAGGGGCTCATCATCGGGGAGCACAAGGGCAGTACAAATGAGGGGTTAGGGTATGGGAGCCAACGGGGAAATAGAGAGGGAGTGATGAGGGACAGGGGACAGTGGGCCAGCTGGGGCAATGGAACTGGGGTACAGTAACATAACAAGCCTCTTCCTGCGACCCTAACCTGGGCCGTGCTTTCAGGGCCCAACTTCCCGGGGGCTCTCACAAGCAGGTACCATACCTTTGCGGTAAAGAAGACTAAGGGTGTCATGGGCTGCTTTAGGAGACACGTTGCCAGTAGATTGAAAAAGGTAATTCTTAACCTCTGCTTAGCACTGGTGAGGCCACACCCAGAGTGGTCCACATTTTGGGCTCCTCAGTACATGAGAGACTTGGACTTACTAGAAAGAGTCCTGCAAAAGGCCGCAAAGACTATGAGGGGACTGGAGCATCTCTCTTATGGGAAAAGATCAAGAGAACTGAGACTTTTCAGCCTGGAGATGAGAAGGCTCAGGGGATTCTCATTAATGTATATAAATATCTGAAGGGCAGGTATAAGGAAGACATGTTCTCTTCAATATGCTCAGTGACAGGACCAGAGGTAATGGGTGCACACTGAAACGCAGGAGGTTCCCCCTGAACATCAGCAAACACTTGCAATGTGAGGATGACCAAGGCCTGGCACAGACTGCCCAGGGAAGTTGTGGAGTATCCATTCCTGCAGACATTTAAAATCCAGATGGACGTGGTCCAGGGCAACCAGCTCTGGGTAAACCTCCTTTAGCAGGGGGGTATTGGGTCAAATGACCTCCAGATACCCTTTCCATTCTTGACCATTCTGTGGTTCTCTGATTGTATGATCACTGAAGACCGACACAAATCCTTCAGTGAACCTAAGCCCCTGTTAAAATATGTATCAGTCAATTGTTAGTGTGAGTGATCAGAATTCAAATTACAGCATCTTATTAATGACACAAAAAAAAATAATACTAAACAGATTGTAGTATTTGATAAGCCTGTCATTTACCTATAATATAGTATATTATTTCAAGGTAATAATAAGACAAAAAAAGTGTGTAAAATGTATACTCACCCAACCTATATAAAATACACAATTCCTTAACTTCCCTTACCTGGTGATGAATAATAGAGTTTTAAAAGTATCTTTTAGAATTCTTTGATTTGAAGTGAAAATTGATGATAATATAAACTTTTTATTTAGTGATACTGAATGTTTAAATTACTAGAAAAAAATCTTTTATATTAGAAGATATGAATGCAATATTTTCTTGATTTTTTAATGTTAACAAGACTCTACTAACTTTTGTGCTTTTTTTTTGTTTTATCCATGGTCTCACTTATGGACGAGGAACTCAGCAACTAAGGGTTTTTGCAAACTTGCATGAAAACTCCCAGAGGCCTTAAATTCTTTTTCTTGTATTTGTTCTTGTTCAAAGTTCCATATTATGCTAGTTTAGAAATATACATACTCGGGATTTTCTCATTAGTTATTTTTATTGTCATCATTGCTGGTAACCTAGAAATTGGATTAAAGTCTGCAGAGAGTTTTGCTTCACCTTTCTTAGTTCACTGTATGTTTTGGCTGACTTGTATTTTTATCTGCATCAAAGGGAGAGGAAAAGAAGAAATATGTTCTTACTGCTTCCATATAACTCATGCATAAGGAAAGGAAATACTTGAATAACAAGCATTCACAGCATCCTTTTCTTCCACTGAATTGTTACTGATGCCTCCCCAAAGACTCTTCAGTATAGTCTGATTTAAAATGTACTTTGAAGCAGCTTCAAGCTTGTCTTGAACTAATTATCAAGTAACAGCACACTACCATACTTGACAAGTAGCACCAATTCTAAGTAAACTAAGTATCTCTCTCCTGTTTTGTTTCGCATTTTGACCCTAAAACTAATGCTGACCTTAAGGTCAGGAATAAATCTCATGTCCAAAAGCTTGCTGAAGCAGCTGCTGGAAAGACACCCAGTCATTTATGGTCTTCATAATGGATAATATCTCCTGTGAAACAATATCAGTTAAAGGCAAGGAAATAAAACAGTGCAGTGAGAAAGCCTTTTTGCATTTCAGGGTAATTAAGAAATTAGGAGGAAAAGGTAAATGCTAAAGCAAAGTCTGAAGCATTTGTCTGTACTTACAGAAAAATGAATTACAGCCTTTTAAAATGCAAAGATCTGTTTAGCACTGATGAGAGTCAGATCAGCATGCCTGTTGGTTTTAGTGGGGTTGCTACATGAAGTTGTGTTTCACTCAGGAAGAATGATGATTGGTAGCAACACACACCCAGGAAGGGCTGTAAACAGATATGACTTGTGTCTCACTCTCTCTGATGTATGATCACATGCCTCGTAGACCCTCCTTTTGGATAAATCCTACAGGATTTATCTTTTGGGGTTTGCCAGGAATACACTTTTTACTTCTCTTCCTGAAGTTGCTTTCTCTTCTGTTTGCAAACAGCAGAATAATTCTGTTTCCCTTAAAGAAGCCCCCTTTTTCATGAAGTTATTCACTTCACTTACTATTTGACTAACATAACGTTTATTCACAGACTTTGAGGTCTAGGATTTCAGGTACCAGATTCTAGGGCACTAGAAATAATTACAGGTCAATTCAAAGTTGTGTTCCAGTCAAACACATGAAACCATGTGTGTCATAGGTACTTCAGCAATTTTATCATATCAGTAAAATACTAAAGCTGACTTTCATGCAGTTCAATCAAACAAATGCATTTTAATTTTTTTTCCACAATATATAATATATAAAAGGGCTATAGTAAGGGGTCATTTAACAATTTGTCTCAGAACTTATTCTTTATGAGGAGGTTACTAGATTTCTGCCAATTTATTGGTTTTTTAATGAACGTAACATAAAATAAAAAGAGTATAACAGTTTTCAAAATTCGTAGCATGCTTAAGATGCTGAGACAGACCATACTGATCTAGGGCTTACAGAACTGGGTGAAGAGATGGTCCCAGCTACTTTCAACACAGGAGAATATTAGAAATTTTAAACAACGTAGATGAAAATTCTAGGCTTGTGCTTCCATTGCTGCTGAAGAAACATTACCAGAAAGTAGACAGAGTGTTTCTTTAACTGTTTACTTTAATAAAATGTACCGGCGAGATTGCACTTCCCTAATTCTCACAGCTGGCATTAAAATGGATTTAGCTGCTAGCTGGAGAGTTAAAAGTAGCCTTTCAAGTTCACCTTTAAGAGGCTATATTAGCTTTGCCTACTAGCCTATTTAGTAATGCAGCATACAGCATACCTGGCTTTAGACAGGACTAGAGATCAAATCTAACCTCATAAATCTCCCAGTTCATGACTACAGGAAGCTGTCAAAAACTAGATGTTGTTTCATTCTCCAGGGGCTGGTGTACTGCTCTGGATCTCTCTTAAGTGCCCTCTAGCAGTTGATCACCAAAATGTGTAATAGCCTTGGGAAGAACTACACTACTCTTTTGACCCCAGAGGTAATATTTTGATAGGGCTTGACCTTAATAAGACTGCCAGCATAAAAGCCTAACAGTAAGAGCAAAGGAAAACCTTTTCTGAATAGCAAATAGCTGAAGAAAACATTTTCTGCACACTCCATAAATTATTACATTTACCTCTGGCAAGTACATTTAGAGAAAATCGTGTTCTGAATCACATTTTGGAGCACTCAGATTCAACACCAGTTTCTAACCCAAAAAGACTAGCTTTCAAACAAATGCCAGGCAAAATTCTATCACTTTCACTCAACTGAATCTTTATTTGACCAACAAATCCTACTGAATAATAACAACTGGCTTTCTTCCCCTTTCTCATTTAGTCTTTTACATTTATTCTACTGTTTAACTAATTTCATTCCAATTTAGGTCAAAGGATAAGGATTTTGTATATCTTAGGATGGCAGGGTGTTGGGAGGGGACTCAGGGGAAGGAGGCAGGAAGGGGGGTTGCATCATAATGAAATAGAAAATCCCTTGCCAGTCTTTCTGACAATAGATTCTGAACCAGTATTTTTAACCCTTGACCATTTTTGACCTCACTTGACCACTACAAATATAATTTGACAAATCACTTTCTTCTTCCATTCCCTCTACAGCCATGTGTCACAGGTGACATATTCTTCCCTTTGAGCTTTACCACTGATCTGGTTCCCTGCTGTACCTTGTGGGAAAGTGGTGTCATTTGGGCCACTGGGTCCATTATGAGCTTAATTTCTGCAGGATGCCAGAGAAGTTAAATGGTTTACATAGTTTGAAGAAACAATTAAGCTGCCTAGAAGCCACCTGATGCATAGCAAAATAATAGGCAAGAGGAGGACAGAAGCTTCAGAATGAGGAAGATTGGCTGTCCAGACAAGCAATGTGGAGTGGCTACAGTGATGACGAAGGGCACATTGACACATAATTTCACTGTAGCAAGTCTTTTGCAACAATGACGCTGCCATGCTGCTTCTTCAATGATGATTTTTGTCAATATCACTGTAGTCTAAAAGTATTTGCACGTCTGTAAGTACGTATTACTTCATGCAGATTTACTTCATTTTGTTCTGTAAACGAAATGCAGATTTCACTCTAGATGGACAAGTTCAGGGAAATTTCTCAGACTTTTCTCAGACCTGTGGGGAACACAGCTTAAGAGTCTCTATCCTTGAAAACAACTAAGCCACTTTCTGCAATTTCTATTGCTGATTTAAGAGTAATAATTTCTTCTTTCACTAAAAGCTATGGTGCAAAAACCACAAAGATGAGCTTCCATTACTTTGACAACTGCTGAGAGCATTCTTATAAGTAAGTTCCATATAAACTTTTATAACTGGTAGAAGTGGAATCTAGATTTGGAAGAATTTCTACTTGTTAAAAGCTCCAAAATTATTTTAAGAGGCTTGAATATATTTTCTCCTCACTGGAAAAACAACACAGTGTGTAAATTGTTTATGGATTACATTAAAGCTCGTAAATTAATTCTGCTAATTTTTTCATGTCAGAGAATATTCAGACCATGTCATGAATATTTACATGTGACCCTTTAGATAAGAATTGTGTTTGTTCTGCTTGTTGCTCATGAAAATTATAAGCAAAAGACTGGTGAAATGTCTGCATAATCCTTTTTGTGACTGAAGTGTAAATCTAGCTTTTCAGAGTTTTTATTGATTCCAGTTCCATAATATGTGAGTGTTTCCCAGGCTAATTAGATTAGCATAGTAAGCCCCTAATGGAATCTTTTGCTCTGCTCGCTCAGTCATTTTGTGAAATTAATTGGGGAAGGTTTGTTTGTTTATGTTTTCAGGGAAAATGGTAGCCATTATTTTGAATGTCATTCTAATTATGGTGGAAAAATTTTGTCAGGATATATGGAGGTGTGAGCAGACTTTGAATTATTCTAGTCTTCCCTGAAAATTTATAGTACACCAAGATCTTTTTGCATCTACTATTCAATTGCCATAAATATATCTCCCCTGTTCTGTGAACTGAGTTATCAACGATGAAGATAGGATGATTCCTAATAAAGTCTCTGAAAGAGGAAGAAAAATTAGAAGTCTTTTGGAACCTTATTTCTAGTATACAATCAGGCTTTGTTTGCCTATGGCAACTTACACCTGTGAGAACAGGGTCTTGAGACAGTAAGAAAACAATGTACAACTTCCCCTTTCTAATAATAGTGACTGCATTCTACAACATGGATCACTGTGCAGAGATCTTCATCAGGAACAAAGAATATTTTGGGAAATGTCAGAGTCATGAAAGAGGTTATTTATCAAATTGTTCAATAAGAAGACAAACCTATTTTCACACCTGTTTGTACACCTACAGTCCCAGTGCTTCATTGTGAAATGTTCACCTGAGGAGAAATAGTTCTGAAAGGCTCATTATGGATAGAAATCTGGCTACTGCCAAATGGAAGATATGAGGCTGAGTTCTTCCTACATTTTTCACGTTAGGTGTGCTAATTTCATTTTCTTATGCATACTTAACAAATTTTTTATTGCCCATGATGGTCTTCCTGATGCATTTTCAAATCTGGTTGAAAATAATGAAAGTGCTTACAAGTAGTTCTGGAGAAAACTGGTTGACAGATAAGGAAAAAGACAAATTGGAAGGGACAAAATTCATACAAATAGATAACAGTTGCGTAAGACTTCTCTTCATAGGAAATTGCACACACACAAAAAAATCTATTCCTACTCAAAGTTAATGCTATCTCATCATCCAAGCTTGACAACAAAGCAACTACTGAAGCTCTGCATCTTTCCTGAAAAGGAGCTGCCACTTCCAGTGAAAGCATGTGACTGTTTTGGAGGGTTCAAGTTAAACTCTGTGTGAGACACCTGCTCTTCACAGAAGAATTTTGCCTGAAACATACTGGCAATTTGGTACAGATAATGGCAGCTAAAATCACTGATATATAGGACATAATCCACTACAAAAGAAATAGATATTTTAAAGTGCTATGAATACTGTTCAAATGCAGATGGACAGCAAATGTTAATAGCTTGTTGTTTCTCTAAAACCAGTCAGTAACAGGTGCTTATACCTATACAGCACGTTTGAAGGTGCCTGAGAAGATGGATGTTATTACTTGATTTTACAGTTTAGAGAACTAAAATACTGAGAAATTAAATGGCCTAGGTGGTGACCATCTGAAGAGCCTGCATGTCCTCCTGTAAGGACTGTATGTTCAGCATGTGACTAAATTCTGTAATATCATCTGATAATTTATAATAGTCTGGGAAAAAAGTCTGTCCATTGCCCTAGTGATCCTGTCTGGATGAAATAAACAAGAGGGACCAAAGACAGTCTCTTCACTGTGGGGAAGGTCAGAGGCAGCAGCTGTGGGAGTTTTGACCACATCATAGGGAAAAAACATCCAAAATCATCGGCTTCTGCCACGCACCTCACTTCTGTAGAGCCCCATGGAGATGCTTCTGTCAGGTCTATGAATAACCTGATAAGACAAATAGTAGCCAGTGATATAGAAGAGAGGTAACAAAGCCTGTTCCCTGGGATCAGGGATGTGTCTTTGCATATGCTCAGGCACGTGTATGCCTGCATGTCTAGAGGTCAGTGTGTAAAACCACATATCTGGATCTGAGAGCAACAAACGTTGTGTAAGCCACACCTTGCCCTAATCAGGGATTCTGCCAAGTTCCCATTGTCCTTACCTGTTGCTGTTGTGAATGATATTTTCTCTGTGTCTTCCCAGTTATGCATTTAGATCTTCTGAGGAATTCCTTTCTAAGGTAGCATGTATAGAGCTACAGGACTGATTCCAGATCCTTTGTGTGGTGTGAGGAGTTGAGATACTGTGGCTCATGCAAGTGCTGAGAAGAGTCAACAGGTAACAGGCATCCCAAGGGCCAAAGAAGACTGAGGAAAATTTTTATGACTAGAAAATCATCAACTCAACCATGTATGAGCCCAGAAGTAAATATCAACTTCAGGGCTATAATTGACAATGGGAGAATTGTTTATAAATATGTATATATGCTTCCATGTGTGTCTGGGCCAGTTTGTGCTTGTTCAGGGATCCATCTATAGGAACCCTTAGAATTCAATATGGCTTTAGCTATCTGAAATATTTGGCACTAAGATCTTCAGTGGAGCCACATCTCTTGATGCCACCTCATATCTGTGAGAAACTTAAGACATCCAAGAGGCATTTCTCCTTGTCATTACTACTACAAGAGAGGCTGCTGGTTTGAGTTGTTTATTTGGGGGGGTTGTTGTTTGCTTTTGTTTTGTTTGTTTGTTTTATAGAAATAGGACAAATCACAAACATTACTGCTCCCTACAAATCTTCTTTCACTTCAAAATATTTGAGGTCTTTTTTATAAAATCAGAGTCATATAACAGCTAACCATAAGAAGCTGTTTTGAAATAATCTGTGTATTTTAATGAACTGAGAATATTGGAACACTTTCTCAGTTACCTGCTTTGTATACATATTTTAAATAAAATTTTGATATAAGAAATTATGATTAGCAAATTCTTCAGGTAATGACCAACCTTGAAGATTTCTTACTAGACCTTTCTATGGAAGACTTTACTACAGATGGGGTTCTCTAAATCAAAAATGTCTATTGCAAAAGCTGCAAAAAAGTTTTTTTAAACAAAAAAAAAACCCCAAGACGTAATATGAAGGGTCTCAGCAGCCTAGAAGCAAAGATGCTTCCTTTATCTCTCCTGAGATGTTGAGACCAATCAGGCAAATGATTATGTGATAATATATATCAACAAGCAAGGGGACATCAAGAAGAGCTGAGATGATCAAAGAATGCAAATGTTTCTGTGCACAGCGAAAGAGAATTCTGCAAGATGTCTCACACTTGCAAAAAGGCAAAATGCAATCTCAAGACATACAGAATAAAATTACACACGTAGTCATGGTGGCATATTATGAAGACATGCTACCTATAAAGTGAGGTGAGACTGGGAGGTACCTAATGGCTTTAGCAGTCATAGAGAGTGCCTAAATCATTACCCCTGGAAAGTGTTTATTTTCACAGAGCAAAGAGAGGTTGCGTAGAGGTGCCTGAGGATGATAGAAAAACTTGCAGTAAGTGGAGAGGAAAGGATGTAATTACACATTCATCCACTGTATAATTTCCGTGTGTGTCAGCATCTTCAGTGTTATGTGCAGTTTTGGTGCCTTCATCTCAAAAAGAATGTAGCAGAATAGGAAAAAGCTTAGAGACAGCAACGAGAAAAATAAAAGGTATGGAACAGCTCCTGAACCAGCAAAGATTGAATAGACTAAGTGTTCTCAGATAGGCATAGAAATGACTGAGGTGTTGTATGATGGAATTGTATAAATATCGTGACTGGCACAGAGTCAGAAAAGAAAAAATAATTTTTCCTTGTGTCTTAGAAAAAGAATTTAAGGGCATAATGAAACTAACAAGTGCTATTTTTGAAAAAAAAAATTAAATATTCACACAATATACAGGTAGAAGTTTCACAACTAGCCACATGATACTTTAGGTGCTAAAAATTTGAGAAACAAAGATAATTTGATCCTTTGGAACAGGAAGGCCAAAAACTACAGACTGCTGAGTAATTAAACAGGAAGATTATTTTTCTTTATATGCTTGTTTTCCCTTCTGCTCTTCTGTGGACAATTGGTGCTCCTGAAAGCTGGAAACAGAGATCTGCATTTTGCTCACTGGCTCCACGCAGCCACTCTTACACTCTTGATTGGTTTGTACCCTTGCCTTTAGGTGATGAGACCTCCGAATTTCCTGCATCTAACAATCGCATCAGATTAGGTAAAGATGCAGTCATAAATGACTTACCTTAGATCTAGTATTCCCAGAAAGGTAAGTCAAATAATATTGGAAAATGCAGTTATGTTTACTCATTTCTGTCTTGACAATAAAATGATAATGCATCCTCTATTAAGTTCAATAAAATGCCAACAGCAATAAGATCATTTCAAAGGTATATAGAGCCAAATTTTTCTTCACTCTGTGGTCAGCATGATGCAGCAGGATGCAGTACAGAAGAAAAAAGCTTAGGGTTTTTTTTCTATTATTACTTCACACACCACTAAATACATATTTATCAAAGGTTTTGTTTCCTAACCTCGTGTTTTCTCTGCCAAGGATAAAGCATGCAGATGAAAAATATGTCATGGAAATTACAAATGGGTGTATAGGCTATGGGGAAATGATGTATGTAATGAATTAAATCTGCAGATTAGATAGAGAATACTAATGAGTTTAAACAATATAAGATCAGGGTACTCAGATTCACCAGAATCACTGAGCCAGAGCAGGTTGTGTTCTCTCATTCTTTCTCTCTCTCTCTCTTCTTCTTCTGCAGCCTGAACAGATTAATTGCTGGTTCAGTGCAAGGTTAATAATCACTACCAACTGCCAGGTTCACTTAAGATTTTACAGAAGAGATATTAACAACACACTGATATTGCAAAGCTTGGATCTTCTGAGAAGTTGTCTCTGCCAGGAAAAGTGAGAACTGAGACTCAGAGGGTATTTCATGCAGACTAACCCACATCTACCTCGGCAATTTAGCTAGTTTACAAAAAAAAAAAAAAAACAACTAAAAATTATGCCCATTCCTTGTCTTTATGTAACTGAGTGCAGAAATAGGTTTAGAGAGAAAGGGGACTGGAAGGGTGACAGACAGATTTCATTCTTTATTCTGAAATATTTTAGTGAAGTTATTAATATCCTGAAATATTTTCGGGAAGGTATTAATATTGAGTGGCTAATTTTGTGCAGGTACATGAATTAGAGAAGTCGTAGGGTTTAAGTTACAGAAGTGTGTGTGTGTGTGTGTTCAAATGGGGGGCAGAAGGGTAAGGTCTGTTATGGACTGTTGAACTGCCTGAGAGGAAATATCCTAAAGAGTAGCACAGCAATAAATCAGGCATAAGAGGCACTTTTTAATAGCCAAAACAAACAAACAAAAAATTTCCTTGTTTAGGAAGTAATATAGCACATCCTTTAAAATAATTAATTTAGGATCTGACAATTCCAAAGATAACATCCTGCAGTGATTAAGACAGATCTGTGCTTCTTCCAGACACATATCAGGGAATCTGAAACAACTCCCTGAGGGGATAAACAAACAAACACCTAAACCTTCTTGTCTTCTTACTGATGCACTCCTGTTTACAGTAACAACTGCCAAGGTGATGAAGGCTGGTACACCTTTGAATACCAGCACCTTGCTTGGTCAAGTGCAGTTTATTCCAGAACAAAGACAATGGTCTTTAGCCCACATTATAGTTTCACATACTCACTTCCTTGAATTTCAGTGAGGGGTGTGGCCCCTGCACTGGGTCAGTTGAGCAGAAATTCATGTTGGTTCCTGCTGTGGTATCACTCAGTGTTGCCTGCCTCAGGCCTTTAGTGGTCATGGCTCCAACACCACTCTCTGCTCATCTGTCCCATTTTCAGCAGGTTACTCCATTTCTAGAAGCCTATCTCCAGTAAGGAACTTCCTCTTTCTGAAACCTGTTCTGCTTCTTGGGAGCAATTCACTTGGACACCAGCTCTTCAGACCCCTAGAAGTCCCAGTCTTCCCACTTTAGTAGCCTATGTGCAGAAAGATAACACATGATGAACCTTCAAATTGGTGATTCTGTCTCGTGCCTCTGAATGACGTGGAGGACTCAAGATGTGCCACTTTTTTTTTAAAAAAATCTGGCTGTTATCAAAATTTACCACCAGCCTGTCCTGGTCACAAAAGTAGCAAGCTTTTGTCAGGGAATTCAAAAGCTCACTTTTGTATGTTGACTCCCAGCACACATGCTTCAATTAGTAGCCATCTGTTAGGACTCATAATTTAATTTAGGGTATTTTTTTTGGCCTCTGAAAGCAAGTAGCACCACTCACACGAGAGAGACTAGAAAATACACATTGTGTCCTACAGTAACGCTCCGTGATTTTACACTACCACTGAAGACAGACCCTTTGCAGAAAAGGCTCAAAAACCCTTCTCTTATACTCTGACATATTCACATTATTTGCAGATAACTTAAATCCTTCCTAAACCCATGCTCTTATAGTTTCTTTAAGGTGAGAAAGCCTTACCAGTCTAAAAGCACCCAGCTTTAGGCAGCTATAAGCTGAATAAAGCTCTCATTCTCACTCCAGCATAAGAGGGAACTGTGCTGCAGAAAAGTCATCTCTTTTAAATGACTTTAAAGGTACTCCTCAGCAATACCTCAAGAGGCTTTACACATTCTCATTTCTCTCATACTTAGGACTATACCTAAAGGCAGCATTCAAGCCTGAATCAAGCTTCAAACTGGAATTTAGCAAAATGTACCTTCTTGAAACATCTTTGAGTGTCTCAAAGAGTGACAAATATAGGTCTTTGTTCTTCTGCCTCATCACTGAGGCTTTCACTGAATGAAAGCCATCATTGAGTGACCAATGAGTCACTGTCTCAGACAGCATCACAGAATTTCTGTGCTTCAATTCTTCCCAACATTAGATGCAATGGTGTGGAAAATAACAAAAAAAAAAAAAAAACAAAACAAAAAACCAACCAACCAACCAAAAAAAAATTTAAAATGGTGATATTTTTCTTTAGTTACTTTCTTAAGTTTCTTTTAAAGCAGAATCTGGCTCAGAGAACTAGATTGCAACATTTGGCCTTTCAGTGTTATGCTTTTCAGCTCCTAATTTTTCAGCAAGGAATTTCTTTTTGCCCTAGCAATTTAAAATACAGTAAATGTGGAGATCAAATAATGCCATGCCCTGATTCATAACCGTCTGATGAAGTCTGATTCCAGAAAAATTATTGATATTTTTTGTTGCTATATTAATATTTGAATCTGAGAAAACAAATAAAAAAACCTAGAATTTTTCAAATTGATCTTGTTTGACCATTTCTCCAGATAAACAGGCAACAGATGTATATATAGCTTTACTTGTTTGCTATTCAGTGGCATATTTTTATCATAAACTATCATAGGCCACTATCCACAAGCAGTTAAAATACTTTCTAATAATCATCTTGTCAAACAGAGTTTCTTTCTGAGTTTCTAGCAGAATTTGCTTCCCTAGATACAGTAGCTCTGAAACCTATACCTCATGGGAGTTCAGGTTTCATGAATGCAAAGCCATCAGAGTTGCTCCCATACATACCAAACCTCATTTTCCTGTGGGAAATACAGTCAGCCTTGGCTCCTCTGATACAAACCAGGAGAAAATAGCGGATCTATCTTTGACATGCCGCATGGGAGAAGACTGCTTTTCTGAAAGGACCTGCCTTTCTGACTCTGCTGTGTGACACACTGCTGCATTTCTATTCCTCTTTGGGTACAAAAGGGGACATTTTGGAATTGTTCCAACATATACTTTTTAAAGGCTGAAAGTCCACAGTATCCATCTGTGGTGTTGGACAAATAATTCAGTATCAATAATAAATAATACAATAATACAATAATATTGCTTTTTCAATATCTAAAATCAATATTAAGCAGCAATGAAAGTGTGTTCACAGTTAAACAGAAGTTTGACACAAAATATTGAATTATCTCAAAAAGAGTTAAACGTCCTACTGAGTAATCTAGTTTAGGATTGAAATTGACCTGAATCTCTGATTGGTTTATGGATATCAGTAAACACCTTCAACCCTCATAAGATTTGAATCACTTTCTGCACAAGGTGATTCATCTTTTAATTGATAATATAACAAGCTTATTGTGGCTATGTTTCCTACTGAAATCATAATTACAAAAAATCAAGTCCAAATGCCATTTCAGTAAACATTTCACACCTATACAGCTTTGGGTTCTTTGAGAAATTTTACGACTGGAGTTTTTCTTCAGAAAATCCTTCCTCAGATTTTTTCTTGTGCCACTACATCTGTCTTAATATTATTTTGCATTTCTTTACAAATAAAATTAGTCTAAAAGCTAAATCTGCAATTTCTTGCTTGTATGTGTATTCTGCGTATTTGTGAGTCATAGATATCTGTGTGAAAGATGCATTTACAGTAAGATCTGAATGAAATGAATTTGTATTTCTAGAATGCTTGTCAATGTAACACCACTATCCTGTTCAATATACTTCCTTGGAAAATAAATTTACATTTCCTCAGGAAGCTGCAAAGGTGAAAAATATTAAAAATATATTTCCAATATATATTAAACACTGCAAGAAGAAATACTTGTTATGCACTGTTTTTGTCTTGAACAATGCCTCATTTTGTCATATCTCAGCCATTAATATTAGTTAACTTTTATTTACTTTTTCTGCAAATTTTTACAGAAAGACAAAGTTCAAAGTTAGAGTTTTAACCTTTCTATCTTTTCCTTCTCTCTCCATATAGTTGTAAAAATCACAAGGGAGTCAAACACTATTTTCTTGTGTTTCTCTCTCATTTCATATTTTTTTCACCCAATGCTGGTGTTTAATACCTTGCGTTTGCTCCAGGGTGAGTAAATGATCTATGATACATTGACTTGCAAAGGCTTATTACAACCAGAGCATGTAGAGCTGTGTGAAGAAAAGGATACAAAGGTCTGAAATCATGATCAAGAAAATATGACATTGTGTGATTTTAGGAATGCTTTCTCTGCAATTTGTAGATTGTCTTGTTTTATAAACAGATTATCAATAGATCTCTGCCTTCATACTTAAAATTATGCATTAAGCATAAAACTAACAGAGCTTTTATCTTGGAACCACTCAATTTTTCTTGTTTATATTACTTATATCTTCTTATTCTTAAGTTCTTAACCTATTGAATAGCGACACTTTGAAAAGAATTGTTACAAAAAATTACGAGAGCTTGCATTTACATAAAGAAGATGAACATACAGCAAGATACAATTTAAGCAAGCAAGCATTTATCCACAAGATGAATTAAGATGTGTTCATAAGACTGACTTGGATGGCTGTTGACTTTACTGTAATCTATTTGTTTGTCCAAGCAATTTGAAAATTCCAGCCCCCAACACTGAAAGCTGGGGATAGCCAGATGCAACACCAACCCATAAAAAAACCACCTCATTTATATATATATGTATTTATATATATATGTATGTATTTGTGTGTGTGTGCATGTGTGTTTGTGTGTGTTTAAAACAAAGATCATTTAAGGTTTATCTTGATGAAACCTGAGCACCATATACTGTCATAGAAGAATAATCAGTAATTTTTAAATCAGGTGGTGGTCTGGGTTTAGTAAATATCTCTTTTGTCTAATCACTGCCATTGATTACTCATCTGACTGAATAATCAATAATGACTGAAGAGAGATTTTTTAGGCTCTAATCAAGAAAGTGGAAAAAAACAGCCAACCAAACCTCAGCTGGTCAGGAAATACTTATTTACCAATGATTGCAGTGAAAACAGTGTTAACACTTTCTTTAATCATATTCTCAACACAAAACTGAGCTGCTGCTCTTGGTTTGAAGTAATTCTAATTGTCAAGTTCCAAAATATTATAACTGATATCTATTAAAATGTGAGAAAACTTAGACTTTAAAATCCAGGTGTTTCTCCACTGGACCTCTTTGGTGGTGCCCTATTTGTACAGCTATGCCATTGCTTGGTAGAATAGGGACTTCTGAATGCAGATCTCATACCCTCAAAAATTTACTTTACATCCTCAGTCACTATGAGATTACTGTTTAAAATAAGATATTAGTTCTCTCATACTGTTTGGCTTTATGTAGAAGCATTTCATGCCTCACAGGTATTTAATCCATATTTTTGAATATGGTCTGTAAAATTAGACAAAATTACAGCACTTCATGTTAGCAACAGTTTGGATTCTACCTAAAATGATCATTAAAAGATCTTATACTCTCTCTCTTGCTTGAAGGTGTGTGTGTTTATATTTTCAGTCTCAGTTCCTCCTTGTTAAGGCACTGTATTAATCATGCAGTATTTGTCAAGGAGGAAACCTGGTCTGCTGCTTTTGAGGGTAATTTTCAACCAAATTACCTTTCTTCATGTGGAATTACCAATGTCATCCCTTGGAGACAAATGGGACTGGCAGGATGTAGGTGGTGAGCAGCAGGCAAGAAACCCTGCTGCTGCTACACATCTCCACAGAGTTAAGAGCACTCTGCATGTAGTTATGATTGATGCTGGTACTGCCTTGGTAAATATGCTCCGTAGGTAGAGAGCTGCAACAAGTGTGCTTAAGAAACACAGACTCTGTTGTAGGCAGCACATGGCTGCTTGATCAAGAAAAAAATCAATACATCAAGGAACATTCTACAGCAAATTTCAGGTTCTCATTAACCTTTTCAGTTCCAACACGACAGGAAAAGGATGGATGCAGCAATGAAATGTCAATTTAGTCTGAAATTATTCTGTTGCTGAAACCTAATTTAAGAACTCTAGCTCTCACTTCAATAAAATCCCTTTATTTAAATGAATAGGATCATAGAATAGGTTGGGGTTGAACAAACATTAAAAGTCATCTACTTCCAACTCCCCTGCCATGGGCAATAACACCTTCCACTACAAAAGTTTTTTCGGAGTCCCATCCAGCCTGGTCTTGAACATTTCCAGGGATGGTACATCCACAATTTATCTAGTCAACATATTACAGTGTCTCACACCCCTCACAGTAAAGAGTTTATTTTTTATAAAAATCTAAACCTACTCTCTTTCCATTTAAAGCCATTCCCCCTTGTACTACCACTGCATACTCTTGTCAAAAGTCCTTTACCTGCTGTATTGTAGGACCTGCTATAAGGTGTTCTCAAAGCTTTATCTTCTCCAGACTGGGCAATATCAACTGTCTCAGACTGTCTTCATAGCAGATGTGCTCCACTCCTCCAATTATCTTCCTGTCCTTCTTCTGGGCTCACTTCAGCTGGTCCATGTTCTTCTTCCATTGGGGGCCCCAGAGCTGGAGGCAGTACTCCAGATGGAACCTCATGAGAGCAGAGCAGAGGGACAGAATCCCCTCCCTCGACCTGCTGCCCACCATTCTTTTGATGCAGCCTAGGAGACAATTGACTTTCTGGGCTGTGTGTGCAAATTGCCAGCTCCTGTTGAGTTTCTCATCAATCAACACCTTCAACACCTTCTGGTCAGGGAGTCTGTCAATCCATTCTCTTCCCAATCTACACCTATGCTTGGGCTCTCCCCAAATGATGTGTTGGACCTTGAACTTGGCCTTGTTGAGCTCCATGAGGTTCGCAGAGGTGCTCCTTTCAAGCCTGTCACGATCCCTGCGTATGTCATCCCTCCACTCAGCAGGCTGGCAGCACCACACAGGTTTGTGCTACCCGCAAACTTTCTGACACTTATCCCACTGTCCATGTCACCAACAAATACATTAAACTGTGCCAGTTAACTCATTAACCCTAGAGAAACACCATTTGTCACTGACCTCCACTTGGACTTGGAATGCCACTTGTGAGTTTGACATTTTTTATCCACCAAGTGGTCCATCTGTCACATCCATGTCTCTCCAGAATGGAGACAAAGATGCAATATGCTTAAATAGAGGCATTTAAATTGGGCCTCCAATGAAGCTGGCTCACTGATTGGAGTGTCTGGAATTCCATCTCCCAGGCTCTGGGCTTGTCCCATTGCCACTGCCACCAAAATGGTAGGATTGGGATGGATTGGGGTTCCCCTCCTCCAGAAATTAAAGTCCTCTTCACCAGCTGGGCAAGGTCATTACTGAGGATGTTCTTCCCCTTCTCTGACAGACTCCATCAGACCTCAGAGGGGTAAGTTTCTCAGAGCGAGCCCCATGGTCTGAGTAGTTGAATCCCTGGCTGTGGCTACATACAGTACCGTAACAGTTCCTTGATTTGCCTCTATTTGCATACTCTGAATTTTCTTTCTACATCAATTTAATTTGAAAAACATGTTTTAAACTAAAATGTGAAGGGGTGGTGGGAGGTGTTTAGTGGGAGCAAGAGGGGAAAGGATGGACAACGCTAGATTTTACATTAAACTTTGCCCTACTATGGTTTTATTACTTTAACCTAACTCTTTGCTTAATTATTCATCAAATAATGCAATACATATTTTAGTGTGTTTCAAGTAGAAATCTAGATTTCAAAATCACGTTGAACCTTATATTCTGAATAATTATAAGTGCTTTCATCTGTGACACTTGAAAATGCTGATTTATTTAGACGTTCTGTTCAGAATTTATGTAGAACTAAGAACATCTAATAATAACCTGGTGGTTGGTAAATGAGCTCTACTGTCCCAGTGACAAAACCGCTGGATTTATCTTGATAAAATAGAATAAAAAATAATTAAGTTCAGCAATTCCTCTCTTGCCATCATCTACTCCTGAATGTGTTCCTACTGAGTTTGTTATTGCAAAGTGTGGCAGATGTTGCTATACTGATTGCAAATTTCTTATTTATACCACGTAAAATGTGCAATTTCAGGTCAGTTACTCAGATCTCAACTGAGCCAGATTTCTAAGCATGTGCTTAACCTCAAACTGACTTAGAACAATAAAAATGAGACTGTCATAAATAGGAACTAGAATCGGCAAGGCACTTGAGTGAACTGGGGCCTTGGAAGGAGCTAGAATTCAGCACAAGTAGCACAGTGTATTAGGGCTTCTTATGTGATCCTGACTGCATGGCACAACATTTCCTGTATCGCTCTCCATAGGAATTCAATTCTGCCTATAAATATGTACAAGTGAGGGATTAAGCAGATTAGAGAAGAAAAACCAAACAGTGGCCCCTAATTTCAATGTCAATATTTAAAGTCTGTGGATGGAGCAAGGTCATTATGGCTGGTAATAAATAATGATCAGGTGATAACACATAACTACAGAGTGTGAGGAAAAGTTTAGTGTACTTTGTTTGGATGTAGTTTCATCCAAATGAAGTTAGTGCATTGTATTCTCATCTATGATACATCCATGATAAACAACTTCAGTACTGTCTTCTGACAGGATATTTTATTTTTGCTAAATTCGTTGGATTTTTTATTTATTTACTTATTTACTGGGGTTTTGTTGGTTTTTTTGAGAACCCTTTTTTCCTGAGCAGTTATCATGTTGGGACTTTTCTAAAAAATGCCAAAAATGCTGTTATGATCCAATTATTATTATTAAAGTTCTTTAGAAATTCCTCTGCCTAAATTAAGGTGCAAACAAGACCATATGCCAGTGACAATAATATGGATTTTAATGTATATTAAACATGAGAGAAAGAGAAAAGGAGAAAGGAAGAAAAAGAAGATAAGCAGGGGGACAAGGGGTGATAGAGACAGAATAAAAAGAATATCACCACTCCATGGGTCCCACTGGCGTCTTGGTGATCCTCTCCAGCAGGTGTTCCCAGTGGTGTAGGTCCCCCAGCCCAAGCATAGAATCCTGTGGGTTAATATATCCTCAAGCCAGGTGCCAATGTCCAGGCATGTCCCCCTGGGGAGGGGACATCTCTCACAGCAGACTCTGGGTCTGTTCCATCACGTGCAGCCCTGGGGTGCAAGGCTGAGCACTTTGGGGGTCTTTGATGGATTGTGACTCCCCCTCAGCTGCCTCTCACGTGAGAGTCCTGTGGATGTGGCCTGTGGGGTTGGGGTTCCACAGCTGGGCTGGTTTGTGTAAGGGAGGATTGGTGTTCAGTGCCTCTGGCCAGAGGTTACACCATGCACCCAAAACCTGCTCCTGTCCCCTCGGCTGGGGGGAGTCTGTGTAAACCTGGCTCCTGTGAGCTGTGCTCTGCCCCCACCCCAAACCTGGCTCCTGTGAGCTGTGCTCTGCCCCCACCCCAAACTCAGCAGAGGATGATCCTCAGCCCAGCTGGTGGCTTTGGCCTTTTGGTGGATGCAAACCTTTCTCTCAGCCTCTGGTGACTGAACAATGGGTTTCCCTTTATCTAATCAGCAGTTTGACTTTCCAGTTCAAAGCCCCAGTCTTCAGGGAAGCTTCTTGGTTGTAGCTTTTTTAAAACTTTATATCAATATTTGAGTCATGAACATTTTCAGTCTCTGACAAATGCAAACAGTGTTTCCCATGTAATTGCAGTTTTCTAGCTCACTCTTCTAAACTTTTCAATTATACTTTTCTTAGTGCTACATTAAAAATGAGGCTCTTTCTTAGGAGAAAATACTAAGTGTTTGACATTTATTTTCATTTTGAATGAGGTTGCATAGTTGACTTACCAAGCAACAATTTTCAGTCTATAAATATTTTTCATTCAAAAACATGAAAATCTTTGTCACAGTTTATTACCCTTTTGACAATACAGTGAAACATATTAAAAGAAAGTCCCTACATAAAATGCTCTGCAGTTTGGTGAATAGCAAACTCTCTTGCTATGATGAAATTCCTAATGCCTCTGTACAAGCATGACAAAGAAGCTGATCTTCCACCTCCTGGGTTGCCACAATCATGCTAAGTGATCACACAGAAGTTGGCAGTATCTCCACAGCCTTTTAAAAATAACACACTGCTATTTTCAAATAAATATACTAGCTGGTAAACCCACAATGAATTTTCAGAACCAGCTTTTAGCTTTTATGGCATATGCATGTGTATCTATATGTTAAGTGTACGAAGAGCAAAGGATCTTTCCTTTGCTATTCCTATAAAGAATTCTTTGTGTATTTCTTTATTGCATATTATCATATTTTATCCTATTTTCTCTGTATTTTTTATGCTTACACATGGAGGACTTAATAAACAACTATAAAATGGCAAAATAATGAATAGCATAGGGTAGGATACATGGAATTTAGAATAAGCTTGTAAAAGAACCAAGCTATGCATATTGAACATATATTGAACATTTAACATAGAAACATTAATTTCAAAAACTATGGGAAATCTTCTGTAAATACTATCAACAAGTCAGTATATGGAGCCAGAGATTCAAATTTCATGGAAAAAACTCTTTTCAGGTAACTCCTTTAAGTCATTATGTTCTTCTGTTTCTCTTCCCAGCTATAATAGATTTGGCTTCCATCATTCATCCAGGGCAAATGCATTATTAGAAGATTGTCTGAGGTTAATGCTTCTCTTATTTAAAGCCTTTTACTCTGTTTCATTTCCTACATTCCCTTCACAGCTACATGAGTGTGTGATAGTATCAGCCAATCATTCAAAATGCTAGAAGTGAATACTTTAATTTTTTATGAGATATAATACTTCATTTAAGATAATAAAATATTAAATTTTACATGTGCTATGAAATCTTTTTGACGCTGTTGCATTCATAAGCCTTATAGACTATAGGTATTCACTAAAAGCAACAAGCCTGGAATGATTCTCTGATCCTAAGCCAAGTGGCATAGACTGGCATCATCCACAATATACAACACTCCAAGTCTCCACTGAACCCTATACAATGTCCTTCTTTTCCAGTATTATCTTGTGTGTATCCTGTTCAAAACACATGAAATAAGACAGTGGTTGTGTTTTATGGCTGCAGAATAATGTTTTCATAGCACTGAGCACAGAGGGTGAGTTATGTGTGATGAAGCATAACATCAAAGTGTCTGAGCAAGTCAAGTTTGCTGGGTAATGGAAGAACTTGGAGAAAGTGATCTTGTACAGTCCTTTAAAACTCATGTATTTGCAGTAACTTCTGCTGCATGGTCCCCCCTGAAAAATCTCTGGACATTTTCTTCTACGGCACTAGTGTAGAGCCAGAGTCCTTGCTCAGTAAGTTTATTTAAAACAGGATTAAAGTGCTGCTTTTCCCTGAGTTGAGCACAAAGGAGAGCCTGACAAAATTTTCCAGAAGGCTAAAACCCAAACTTTATTGGCAAGCTTTAGAAGATCAGGAATTGGGCAAAAGTTAAACAACATTCAATCAAAATAAAGCTTTTCAGAGAGCATCGATTTCTCCAACTCTACACATCCAACCTTAAATTTCTAGTATTTCAAGAGGAGGAAATTAGGAGCGGAAAAGGGGATAAAGAGATAAAAGCAAGAAATAGCTACATCCTTGGATCCTAGCATGGTCTCAGCTGCCATAAAATCCAAGGACAATAGGGATGTGACCATGCACATCTCAGGGCAGCAGGTTTTATGTGCTCTGGCCTCCTGCTACCAGCCCCACCCAGGTGGGGGCTTCCAGTCATCTGGCCACTCTGGGGCTTGCCTGGGGCAAAATCCTGTGTAGATTGATTTCCAGAACTCTGGTGAGACACACAACACTTGCAATAATGTTTAGTAACACTGTAAAAATTTCAAGGTTTATCTAGAAAAACACAGATTCATGGTCCTTTGTTCCACTGTCATTCTGGAAACGGAGCTCTGGCTTTTGTCCTTGGTTTTGTGGAGTGAGATCCTTGCACACATCAGATTCATGCCAAATTATCTCAGAGAATGCAGGTGATACTCCTGTGGCAGTCTGTAATATAAGTTCTCATACAGTTTCAGAAGTGTTTTACAGAGACATGGTGGAAAAGCTCAGAAGACATGTAGCATCTTATAAACCCATTGTATTTCCTATCCATGACCTTCCACTACAATATTTTTCTTCTTTTTTATTTTTGCTTCCAAGTGCCTTCTGTGTCATATTTTCTGGTATGTCCTTGGAAGAGCTCTGGGACCAGGTACCACACTGAGAGCATCACTCTGAAACTCTGTAAAGACTTTAAAGGAAGGTTATCTAAAGAACTGTGAAAGAACTTGTCTCTAGATGGGATTAAATTCCAAAAAAGTTAATCAAAGCTCAATTTACTACACTTATTTTAAGTGTGCCTTCAGCAGTAGTAGCAATCAAATTTTTTGTGGAAGTACAACAAGGTTGCCAAGGATAATTTCCCATCAATAAATGAGTTGGACGTTGTAGGAAGTCTAATACAGTATATATTAAATGTATGGAGCACAAATAGTAAATCACTCTTTCTTCCTCTTGAATATTTTAATGCAGCTTACTTGTAGACATAACTCCAAATAAAGACTGACAAAGAAACATTGGTGGCTATGACTTGTGTCTTAATGTGCAGTGGAGTCTATTCATTATACCGTGTTCAAGGTCACCTTTCTTCTTGTATTCATGCTTTTTGTTTGCAATTACTTAGATCACAATGACCACCACGCATATGCAACTAGAATTACTGGGAATAGAACTTACATGCACATAAAAAGAGAGATGATCGCTAAAATGAGATTTTAGTCTGCAGGTACCCTGAGAATTCACAGGTGTATCTTTAGACTGCTCCTTGCATATTTTAATGGATTGTGCACTTAATTCATATAATGAATAATACTATTATTCTTACTTGCTTTTATAAAAAGAACATAAGTTCCACTGGAAGAGTGTCTTTTTTTTTCCTGTGGCATCCTGTTGGCCATTCCTTTTTTGGTCTGCTAAGTGGTGGGGGTCCCCAGAGTGTTCTTTTGGTGATGCCAGGATGATTTTTTGCCTTTTCTTTTATAGCCCTCTTATATACCCTTTTATATAGCTTTCATGCATTCTTAGTGCTTTCAACACTTTCTACATACTTTCTACATACTTGTTATTCTTTAAGTTTGATAACTTAGCTGAAGACCTACTGCTCCGTTAGGCCAGGAGACCAAATATCCTGGAAGCCTCACAGTCAGGGGTCAGAAAGCCCCAAACACCAAGGTCCTTTCTAGAACACATTCTGTAAACTAAGATAGGCCCATCCAGGGGGAGATTCCTCAGAACGAGGGGTTCACTCAGGCCTCTCATTGGGGAATCTTTGATAGGTATGCTAATTCAGAAGGCCTATATTTGTGTGCATTTTGGTGTGTGATTTTTTGGTGTGCATTTCGGGGCATTCCACCTGGACAAAGTGCTGCACCTAAGGATCCTTAAATAAATACCAAAATAAAAACCCCTTTTTCCCCAAAACCCATGTTTTAGCCTTAATTTTAAGGCCAGGGAAAGGCAACACTGGAGGTACCACTTTTATACAGTGCAAGCCCAGCTATCCAGAGGTGTCCATGTTGTTCCTGCAGCTTGGGATAGCATGTGTGCAAGCAGTTGCCTCCTTTCCTACCATTTGCCATGCTGGGAGTTTTTGTCCAAATGGTTCACTCAAAACTGCCTCACCAGGCCTGGAATTTTCCTGTTGTTGCCTCTGTGCTTTTCCCAGTCTGCACAGTGGAATCTCGCCCAGTGTGCTAATTCCAAGCTTTTCCCCTGTGTGTAGCCCTGAAATTAACTCCTTCCTGTTTGCCATCTGTGCCTGTTATGGGAGATTATCTTGTGGGGACAGTGTTTTTGAGACATTTTAACTGCATGCTCTAAGTCTGGACGTACACAAATTCTTCCTAGAGAGCCCTCTGTCTTTAAAATATGAGGAAAAAAAAAATCTTACCTTCATGAGATCATTGCATTTTGATGGTGCTAAATGTTTCTAAATCAATTTCCATAATTTCTGGTTTTTATTTGGAAGATCAGATAGGTGCTAATATCACTGGAGTTTTGCAAATTGAAACTCCAAAAGGAATGAAAAGTAGTTAAGCTGTCAAAATCCCCCAAACAAACCCAGACCTCACCATCATATCCCTCCCCCAAAAACATTGTATTCCAGAAAAGGAGCATAAAAATCTTCAAAGACATGCCTAAGATTCCCAAACTTCTATCCAAAATCAAGAGATACATCAATATTACTATCAACTGAACCAATTAGACAATTTATAAAATGAAACTTGAATAGAAAACCAATAAATTTTGCTGTGGGGTCAGCTAGGCTAAACAGAAGCTCATCCATGGCAAATACACAGTACATAAAGGTGATAGATGTCCAAGTCAGAAATAAGAAAGTCCCATCAAAAAGTCCTTATGCAGTCTCCAAAGTTTATGGACAGTTGTAATAAAATCCATTATCCCCACATTTCATTCTTCACCTTTCTTGTTTCCCTACACATCCTTTCCAAGTTTCCATCATTAGTGTCTCTCTTCCTTCTCAAAGACAAATCTCAGCAGCATTATTAGCTGTCAGATTTTCCTCTTTTGTTAAACTTACATCTAGCCATGAAAGTAGCAGTCTGTGTCCACTGTTTCTAGTTCATACATGAGCATTTATTTACGACCAAGACCATTTAATAAAATGTAGAGAGTTTTCTTCTTATTATTCTTGTAATTAACTGTTTTAATAGGTAATTGCTCAGTAATGATTTTTCTTCTGATTCAAACCTAGTATTTCTTTGAGTTTTTCACTTTATTCTATTTCTGGTGCTGTCTCTTTCAGGAGTTCCAAATGGATATTATTAAGAAGCAGTTGATTTGTCTGGTATCCTCATCATTTTTTACTGCTTTTGGAGGAGCAGATGGTTATTAGATAATTCTATAGGGCTACACATTGTAATTAAGTGGAACTGAGGTATAAATATCAGTGTTTAAAATCATATATTTGAGCTGTCCTATTTTCCTAAATGTTTCAACAGCCAGAGTTTTCACAGTGTTCAGTGGGTTGTTGATCATTTAGTCTTCTTAATCCTAATCAATAAAGTAATTGAGCAATGGCCTTTAAAAATTGCTTTTCCAATCTTTATTTCATATTCAGAATAATAATCATCTGTTCATACAATTTTCAATTTTTATCTGTAACATTGCCCTTGTAAAAACTGATCTTATAGTCAGCTAGTACTGATAATGATTGTCTCATTTTAGTTTTTGCTCAGTATAGAACCTTTCCAGATTTTGATAAATTTGGCCATTAGGTTTATTTGCTAATAATTTTAATATACTATGTCTTGGCTTTCCTATGTAGTCCCTCAGTTATCTTCAGATTAAATGAACATAGTTCCAAGATTCCTATTTGTATTTAAATATATTTATTTGTATATTTATTCACTTATTATTTCAAAGTACATTATGGGAAATTCTTGGACAATACTGTCCTGATTTTAAAAACAAATCTTTTGAAAGAACTCTATTCCATTTTGTCATCACTTTTAGTCACAAGCAAAACACTTGAGAGAGGAACAGCATTAAGCAGCACTTTTACAGATAAAATAATTTCCATGTTTGTTAGGCTGATTATTGAGAAAATGAGTTTTTGTGTGAGACCCCTTACCCACAGTGCCCTGCTGCAAGGCCTTAAGTGTTCCAAATGTCATTCCATATAACTGGAATTGATATAGTTGATCTGGCACTGCATGACATGGAGAAAAACAACAACCAAAACTTAAATCCTATAATGATTAAGGCAATAGTTGCACTTTACATTACACCATTTGACTTCACTGGCACATGCCCCACTTATTCTCAATTTACCAATCATCCTCTTACGGCATTCCCTTGTCTCTTTTCAGCTACTTGTATTTGGGGCTTTCAGGTCTTCCCACAGATAAAAGGAGTATTTTCCATTACCTCAGTGTCTGAAATGTCACTGCACTGGAAATTACTTTAAGGAAATTCAGTCCTTTTATAAACAACTATTTCAAAAGACTGGGAAGCTTTTGAAATTAATAAAATAAATAACTGAATGAAAACAAGATGCTCAAATTTTATTTTTATTTTACAGTAGAGCAAAATTAAAACAATTAAAGAAGACAGACCACAAGTATAAATGTTTGTGCACCTCACTTCAACCCTGCAGTTTGTCTCCTTAAAGTAGACTATCCCTGTTCCTCACTGTCAGAACTATAGAACCCATCACTTCCCCTTGGCTATTTATATAGTCTATTGACCCTTCCTTTCCCAAATATGATCAGTAACTCTCCAGGCAATCTATCTCACCTGTTGATCACAAAATTACATAACATATTCTCAAAAAATAGACTGCTGCATTTTTGGACTTTAAAATTACAGTAAAATAAGATTAAATTAAAAGTGGAACGTATTTAGCTGAGCCTCGCAAATAAATTCCTACAGTAAAATCCTTTAAGCTTGGTGAGAGTTGCTAGGGAAAGCAGCAATGTGGCACAATAAACAGCAAAACAAAACACTAATAAGTGCACAATGAACTACAAAGCTGTGTTGGCAGAAAAATAGACAAAGGGTTCATTTTTTCAAAATGCATAATGAATGAGCAGGATCATTCCCATTTTCAGATATAACATTAGAATCTTGGGCTTAATCTCCTGGCAAATTATCGAGGTTACAACAATCAAATCAAGTCAGCATTCCTGAAGATAAGCTAAAATGACAAATTAGTCTTTTTTTTCTTTCAACATCTGTGATAGCATTAATCATGTAACTGTGGCTTATTTATGATTCTTCCTTTGATCTTCACAATGCATATCTACTGGGAGAGTTGAAAGCAATAAAGATAATTTTGATGTATTTTTGGAAGGTGTACTATTTTCATGTGAAAATGAAAAAAAAAAAGGCAGAGTGATAGAATGTATAACTAATATTGATAGATACAGTTCTTGCTTCCTTCTTAGGTAGTGGGTTAGTTTAGAATAATCATTCAGGAACTCCTCAAGATTAGAGAGAAGATATTCAATAGCATTATAAAAAAGAGAGTAGCAATGCTACTAGAAATTGCCATACGATGAAGGGCAAGAAAATAAAGGAATAGAAGAATAAGAATAATTAATCACTTCCTCACTTAGTAATAAAAACACTGAAGAACAAAGCTGAAGTTCACAAAGCATAGAATTTCTACAACAAAAATGGCTAAAATGATTCAGTGATGGAGTCTCAGTGATTCTGTAAAATGGCATTAAGGCATTGTTTAGTACAGCCAAACTGAAATTTCAGAATACTTTTTCCCAAGTCATAGAATACAAAGTGGAATACTGAGTAGAAGGGATTTGCTTAACATCTATGATACAGAAGGGGAACCTAAGTTAAAATCATTGTTCTGCTTCAGTGTCCCAAGCTGACTACAGAAAGGAAATGTAAACAGTTACAGTTCCATCAAAAATTCCCATTCTCTGTCTCTGTGGAGAATATTGTGAATTATTCATAAAAAAAGCCTCATCAGAAGGGGAAAAGATGGAATATGTGTTATTTTTTACAATATTTCACATTTCACAAAGGAGGAAATGTAATGCTAGGCTTAGGTTTTTCAATATTTATGTAGCCAAGCTTATAGTTACGATTATGTGTATATTCTCAGAGACTGTTTACAAAGTAATGAGCATTGTGATCCAACATAATTTAATATATCTCAAAAGAATGCGTGATTTACTAGTCCTAATGAATGCAGTACTTCAAGTCTTCTTCCATTTGGACATTTGTTATTCTGCAGTACATTTGTGAACAATTTAGGGTTTCACTTTGATAACATATGATATTCCATATAATTTCTAAAGAGATTTTTCATTTTGAAGAACCCTTGATTAATGTCTTTGTTTGGCCAATTCCTTCTGCTGGCTCTTAATTGTTTCTTGTATTAACGGTTTTAATGAATTTAGAGCCAAAGTCTATTAAAAATAAATCTTTAATTCCACAGCAAAAGTTGTTTGACTTACGGTTTTTCTAATCCCTTTAGCTGCTCAATTCCCAGGATTCCTGGTTGACAGCAATTTTTTGGTCCAATTTCCTATGAGAAAATCCAAATTTCCCTCATTACGCCTAGCTAGGACCTTGAGTAAAGTGATAATAAAATATTTCATTGCTTATAGAACATTTCACACATTCAAAGCTGTAGGGAAATAGTAACTAATTAAATGAGTTGGACCTTCTTGTTGTTAACGCTGTTCACAGAGCATGCTCCTTTCTGTCATAATTGCTCTTCCAGTGCTAATAAAAAAATGACACTCAATGTATCTAGACACACTATTTCTTGATATAGAAATGGTTGAGAAAGCCTTGATGTTGACTAAGGGAAAATTTAAGAAACTGATAGCATATCTCAAGGAGCTGTATCAAACAATCTTACATTAGTCGTGGCTACAGAGGATACAGAAGTCTTGTACAGATTTCTTAAATACAATGGTAAAAATGTGCCCTGGTTTTAGCCTGAATAGAGTTAATTTCTCAGTAGCTGCTACAGGGCTGTGCTTTGGATGTGGAATGAGAATGCTGCTGATAACACATTGATGTTTCGGTTGTTTGCTAAGTTGTGTTTATCCTAAGCCAAGGACTTATTTAACTCTTCTGGTGCTCTGCCAGTGAAAAGGAACACAAAAGAAACTGGGACAGGTGACCCAAATTGACCAAAAGGATATTACCCACCCACCTCATGCCCAGCATTTAACCTGGGGGGAGGAATCCAGAAGAGGGACCAATCTGGATTTTGGAAGGAGGGTCTGGCACCAGTCAGCGTGTGGTGAGCGCTTGTACTGTGCCTCACTTGTTTTTACCTCATTAGTGTTATTATTATATTTTACCATTATTACTCTACTTGTACTTTATTTTTGCTTATTAAAATGTTCTTACCTCAACCTACAAGTTTTACTGATCCTCCTTCCCATTCCACCAGACTTGGGGGGAAGAAGGGGGTTGAGTGAGCAGCTGTTTGGGACTTAATTTCCAGCTGAGTTTAAACCACAACACGAAGATAGAAGCAAATAACAACCCAAGCATTAAAATTCTGATTGTAATTTTTTTCCCCCCACTTTGGAACTGCCCTTAGTCAAACAAACAATATGTTTTATAGACCTGTTGGTAATTTAAAGCACTGCAGAGAATAGCTGAAATGAGATTAACTTTTTTGTAGAAATTATTATTTCTGTCACACAACTTTATTTTTTTTTTCTTTACTAGTTTTTCTTTTGCCTTCACTCTTTCTATCCCTGAGCTCTGGGATGTCCTAAGAGTCTATTTCTTCTACTATTCTTTTTGGGATGCTGAGACTGCACCTTCTCCAGCCTGATTCTGGGCTTGGCAGGCATAACTGAGCCACAAAAATACTGAGCAGATTTTATGATGGGGAAAATAAAGTAGCTGAGTAGCCACATTTAGCACAGTATCATGGGGAAAAGGGGAAAAAAAAGCAATTTTGCCTATCTGCCTTTGGACACTTCAGAAAGCATAGAGCACAGCATGAAATCCAGGCAGATCTGGAATACATTGAATATATAGGAGTTTTAAAACAGAGCCAGAAATCAGCAGTAAACATACTGAACTATAGAAAGAAACAAAGAAAAAGTTTAGCTAACCATAAAGTTTCTATAGAATGTAGAAAACATGTTTGTCTCGGCATTCTTTTCTTGTACACATTCTAATATCCAAACATCTCTCTGATGGTGCACCCTTTGCTTGCTCTTCAGACAGAGAGTCCAAAGACAACTGACTGCAAAAAATAGGTGTGAATAGGTATTAAGGATGCTGAGGGGATTGGTTACACTGGATGTTTATTATCTTTTAGGTTTTTATTTATTGTACTTAGATGTAATTAATCCCATTTCAACTAAAAGGAACACTAAAATCTTGACACATTAAAAATCAGGTCGTCCTATTTGGGGCTAAAATAAATAATTCAGCTCTAGGGGTGGAGCATATGTGGCTGTTCAGAGTTCTGCCCAAATAAATAGCCCAAGAACCAAGGCAATATTGTGGAACACAAATAATAAAAAGAATTATTTGAAGAAAATTATAAAGTATTGCGGTGATAAGACATCTAAAGGAGCCTTATTTTCATTTGGGCTTCAAGTATCAAAAATTATTGTGATTCCAAGTGCCTTTACTAACCTGAGGGATTTATGTGCAAGGATCTGGATGTGGGTTCCACATTGGCATGTGATACCATTATTACTATTACACATTTGGCTTAATATATATCAAACACTGGTAAAAGATAGAGTTGAAAAAGTAAAAGCTACTGTACTTCTTATGCTTTCACATAACAAAAGGAAAAGAAGACAGATAATACATGAACAAATACAAAAGGACATTAAAATACCAAAGTGAAGCTTATGAAATGGTTGCAAATTATTTTGTTTGCTTTTTTTGCTGTTCATAAAAAGACATAAATTGTTACATTGAATCACTGCATTTTAAAATTACCAACAAATGCTCAGTGTGGAAAATGACAATCTTACTAACAGAGATTACAGATTTATGAGTGACTGTAAGAGTATTGTTGAGGAAAGCTTTGGACAGCACAACTAAAAGTATAATTATACTAACTACAACAGATCCACCTGTAAGTAGAAGGATTGGACAACTACATAAACACAGTATTTTTTTTTTCCACCAAATTTTCCTTCTACACGAACAAATATAATTGTCTTTCAAATTATCTAGCCAAACGAATTTCAAGGTGACTTTTTAAAAAGAAAAAGAAGACATAAAATTAAAAAGAAATAATAGCCGCTAAACTGCCTTTCAATGAAAGGAGGGGCTCCTTGCTAAAATACAAATCTCAAATATCATTTCAAGACATCTAAAAATAGATGAACTTCTGTCTTAGAAGAATGTGTCTTCCAAAGTTTCATGACACACCCCATTTTATGATTTTATCTAAAAGTATTTTTACTGTGTTTCTAAACTACTTTTCTTTGGGAATCAATATTTTGGTTATTAACCAGGGAGATGAGCCTGAAAATGAAAATGCAGTTATAGAAACCCAAAGATTTTTTTCTTTTTTCACACGGGATAGAAGTGTTCTGATTCTTTTGCTGCTATAGTCACATTATTCTCAGACTACTGAACCATACTTAAAAATAGAAAAACTACAGCGAAATTGAATTAAAATCATATGGCTGTTTCAGCAGGCATTGAAATGCCAGCACAAAATTTCTACAGAAGTAAAAGTGTAGTTAAGGAAACCAATGGAGTACTTGTGCAAGAGATATTCATGTTTTATTTGCAGAATTTATGCTTAATGTTAGAAAATTATACCCAGTGATATTTTTAAGTCATTCAGAATAAAGGTCAGACATTACAGTATTGCAACCTAGTTCAAAAACCTATTTCATGTCAATAGTTACCAGATCTTATTAACAATTAGATCATTTTATCAAGATCCTACATAGTGTTTAAACACTTGGCAAGAAACAGTATTATTGGATATGGCCATCCTATTTCATCATTTGTATTCAAATTCCTGACAAATCTGCATCTTAACATGAGCAGTATTTATAATTTTTTTTATTCTTTATGCAATTTGTATGATCCTTATCTTCAAGCAGGAAAAATATTAAGAAATATGACCTTTCTTCAAAGCAGGTCAGCAGGTATAATTCATCCTTGCTTAAAGACTTCCAAAGAAAGGACATGCCAGAGTCACCTTGCCATTCTCAAAAACAACAAATAGGATTTTGAAAGTGAGAATGTCTTACGTTACAATGCAGGACTTCAGCAGCCACCAGCCTAATGAAAGCAGCCATCCGGCTTTCAGTGGTCCATCTGCACACTTGCCACCAGCCTCGTTAGACTCTCATACCAATCAGGCATTACGTGTGAGTCTGTTCTGTAATATTTCTCCTCTTTCTGAGCTCCGTTTATCACACTTCCTAATATAAATGTCAAGTCCAGACTCACTGAGTGTAATCCAGAAAACTTCTTAGTTTAGCATGTGAAGTAACTAACCTTGCATGAGAAAGTAAAAGTAATCTCACGTTCTGCTCTCATAGGTGCAAGTCATAAAGGCCAATCTGTCCTACCTACTCTGCACACAGAGACCAGGCTTTGACAGCTCTTTCCAAGAGGTCCTCTTGAAACATTCCTCACCCTGGCCTCACCACATGTCCCCTGACTATCAAAAGGCTTCAGCACTTCCCTCTCTCCAACCCAAGGAAGGGTTGGCAGCCAACTGCGAGACCAAGACATCTGAGGCACCCTATGTGTCCAGATGGCTCGCCAGTCAGGCAGCTGATGTACTCAGCACATGCTCCCCTCCTTTCCCTTCCCAATCTCCTTTCCCCCATTCCACTGCAAAATAAAGAAAGAGCAAACAGTAAGAAAAAGAAAACAAACAGTACTCAGAAGCTCCCAAAACTGAGACTTTATCTCCTTTTTTCAAACCACCAACTCAGATTCAGAGCTGCTAAGATGTAGAAAATTACATTAAAAGTGAACTTAGTGTTAATTTAGCTGCTCTCTTACAGATATTTCCTCCTGACACAGTTTCTGCTAAGCACTAAGATCACCAGAAATGCCATCATACAAAAAAAAATACAAAGGCAGCAAACTAATTTAGACACTTGGATATAATGAGATGTGGAATTAAGGTGACAATATAGAGAGTAACATGCTTTAGTTACATTGGCAGTGTCTAATATGCATTTTTATTATTTTCCTAGCAGGAATATGTCTATCATTTGAAGAAATACATTCTTTAAGAAAAAAGATCCTTCAGAGTTATATATACCTCTAGTTAAAAAATATGTCCATAAAGGATTGCATTGAATTATTCACAGCTGTAGATATCAAATATATTTCCAAATTTTAAAAAGAAGTTGCATATTATCATAATTAATTCTTGTTAATTTTTCATTAATAAAGAAATAGTACTAGATGGTTTTCAAATACTGATAAAAATCAGCAAAATTTCACAGGACCAACCCTAGTTCTTACATCAGTGTTGCTGCAATTGGTAATACATAAATAAAGAAAACATTTTAGACACTCTTAGTTAGTGATATATCTATAAATAATCTCCTCTAGGAATTCACCCACTGTGTCAAAGATGTTTCTGTTCACACTATGAATACCCCTCTTGCCCCCTGGGTTTACATTAGTGTTTAATTTATTTATATTTTTCCATCTCATTTAAATATATTGATTGATCCAGCTATTGAGACATTTCACAAAAAGCAAATCACTTTTTGATTTCTTTAAAAGAAGTGAGTAGTAAGGAAACTGCCAGCGAAAAAGAGCACTCACTGGAGGATCTATCTTCGTCATGGGATAATTCCAAGATAAAAACAATTCCTGCTTCAAAGACATTAACAGCAAAGAGCTGTCTCGTCAAACAATGCTAATCGTCACATAAACTGAAAGCAGTCAAACAGCTCTGGCATGTGAGATGATACACAGTTTTAGGAACATTTGGAGTAGCAGCAACATATTTTAGAGGCAATTATTTTGAAGCTAGGAATGAATGGTATCATGCCTTGTCACAAACATCAGCGGCAGCAATGCAAGACCTAGTTCAGAATCACTAATACAAGTTTTGAACATCAGCTACATCCTTGTGACAAATACCAAGCCGAGTTGTTCAGTTGTTGCACTGCTGCATTCGAACCACAGCAATGTCTCAGGAACAAAGTTTTAATGCCAAGGTAAATGCTGAACAGCAGCTTTAGTAATACGACCAAAAAAACTTAAACCAACCCACAAATGCCTCCTGAGTCACACTGTCCCTCTTTCTCAAGATCATTCAGTTAAACATGTAGTGTCTTTTTTCTGTCGCAGAAATCACAGATATCAATAAGAAATCTGTATGATGGATTTGAAAGTGAACAAAAGCATGCCAAAAGAAAGAACCTGGTTACTTCCCCTCATTTATTTAACGCTTCTTAATTTTAAAGCAGAGTAGCCCATTTATGAGACACAGGCCATGTTCAGCTGAATAAGCTATTTTCGGTTTCCTCAGTGAGTACTCCCATATTCACTATAGGACAGGAGTAGCCATTACTGGTTAGATGAATGTTTCTCTCTTCACCTCTCTATCAATCTGCACCCCAAAGAAAAGGTAAAAACCTTGAGAATACCTTGCTAGTGTTTCACAGCAATCCTGTCACTACCTCCTAAAAAATTGGGCTACGATGCTGCAGAAAAAAGGTACTGTAAACTATGGCAAAGGGAAAAGTGACATCTATGACCAGGTTGTTGTGCAATCGCAGTCAGCACAGCACAGTGACAGAAAACCAGTCTGTTAAGTAGGCTTTGCTGGCTGAGCCACAGTACCATGATTATTTTTTCTCTGGGCCAGAAGTGTGCATCCTAATGTCTTGCTACATTAACAGAGCTTACTCATTACTATTGAAAAACTCCAAACCTAACTGGAAAAAATACCCCAATCTCTTTGTTTTATGCCATGCAAATGCAGTTAGACACTTGGCATCAACATAGATAGCTGCGACCTATAATTCCAGGTGAGATACTGCAACTATCTTTGTCAAGAATTAATGTTTAGTGTTCAGCACAGGATGCTGCTTCTATGAAGGAGCACTAGTTCCTCATTTTCCATCCCTTTCACACCAACTGTTTAGTATTTATTTAGCTCAGAAATACCCTTAGAACATGTGTCCCCGACCTGACACCTGTTCCACAGGCAATCATACAGTAGGTTTTGACCTTTACAGGAAAAATGTATTTACAAAATTTCTAATTCCTTCAAAGACAAGATCACAATCTACAATTAAAATGGATTGCATTAAGAAAATAGAAAGTATCGAGGGTATCATCTTTCAATAACTAGAAATACATTAGATAGAACCCCACTTTTTTTTGCCGTGAAAATATCAAAATGGCCTCGGGAAATCAATCAGGGTTCTCGCTGTCAATGCAAGCAAATGACATACAGGGATGTGAGCAGAGTGACATGTTGCTTGCTTCAGATTCATAAGATCACTTTGAAGTAGCTGCAGGTTAATCTCCAGGAGCACAGAACATCAGCAGAGACTGTCTTTTCAGCTTTCTCAAAATCATGACTAATGTGCTTCAGCAAGCCAAAGCCTGAGTGAGCCAAAGCTGAGGCATTCCAAGTAGCTGCCACCTCTGAAACAAATAAGTAACTTGAAAAACTATGAAAGGCTGAACATTTTGGTAATGTAGTAAGTAATGGTAAGTCTATGGTAATGTAGTTTGATTACTAAAACATATGTCTTGATTTTAAAAATATTATGCACTCTGGTGCTAACTTGTTGCTGAACACTCTACCAGCCGTGGATAAGATTTAGTATCCACAGCTGAACACAGAGTCCCAGTATGTGATTCATCAGGCCAAATGCAGGTTTTTTCAGCTAAACTAATAACTTACACAAATTCTACAGTCAGTGGAGAGAAGTTAGCTCAGGCTTATATTGATGTCTGAAATAGAGCTACATCATACTCTAAAATCACTCTTTACCTTTATTGAATATTAAAGTTACTTCCAGGGAATTCCTGGGGTGCTGATTTCTACAATGTTGACTTTTAACTTTAGTTGAGGTAAAATGCATCCTTTATTATAATTTCTACTTTATATTTCCTCTCTTTTAATTATAAAATTCATGGTGTTCTATGAAAATTTGGTTGTTTCCTTCCTGATGGCTAGAACTCCATGAATAAAAGCTAAGCAAGAGAAAAAAAAAAAAAAGATGTAACCTTGGTGGAAAAAAATAAAAAAACCCAAGCTTGACAGCAGGACGTAATCACTTCTTTCCAATGTACATGAGGCAATGATGAGGAAAGTACTAAAAGTCAGAGGAAAATTAGCAGGCCAGATGGCTGGTGAAACAGTGACAAAATGACAGGAAAATGAAAAACCTAATAAAAATGAGCAAGAGACTATAGGAAGTGCATGCAAGGCATTAGAATTTAAAGAATAAAGAACCAGAGAAAATAAATAGTATTATTGGAGGAAAAAGGAGACAGAAAACAAGGAAACTTTGTATAGAGTAAGATCCAAGAGAGGTGACATGTAGCAACAGATGTTTCCCTCTGGCAAACTGATGAAGAGCCACATGAGTAGGGTGTAAAGCTACTAAATATATATCTTGCTCACATCACTGATATGTGGTTTTTAGGCTTGTTCTGTAAGAGGGACCAAGAACTCCAAGAGACAAAGAGAAAAAATAGTGTGAATTACTGTAAATAGTAACAGTGGTAGTAATGATAACAGTATTCCAGCCCCTGCAGTGACTTTCATTATAGACTTCAAAGCACAGTAGAAGCATTAATTAACCCTTATGAGATGTCTCTGAGGTGAGGTTTTACATGCTGCTTTCAGATAAACAGACTGAGCAGCTAAAATTTGACATAAACAAAATTATACTACAAATAATAAAAAAGACAGAAAAAAAACTTCATTAAAAAGAAAAAATCTGAGGACCAGTACCTAGTCTACCTAACATGAAATGTTTGTAAAATGCTACAGAGATTTTTCAAGTGGCTACAAAATCTGTTTGCAAGAGGATAATTTCCATTGTCACCAAAGTCAAAAAGGATTTTCACTTGCCTCTAGTATAGTGGAATACAAGGATACCGATGCATCTGACATACAATTTGGGCAACTGGGTTAAAACTGTTGGAGTGTGAAATAGTGAAATGATTTATTGCAAAGGGCATTTATTATGAATTTAGCATTTTGTCATAACAGTAGTACTTCAGTCACACATTTTGTTCTTTATTGGATGAGATCTCATAAAATCTGCTGAATGTGTACCTTAAATGAATTTTAATATAGGACTTAAACTGAATTCAAAGTAGAATATGAATCTGATACATTATTGCTCACAAAATAGGAAGAGATTAAAAGACCACACAAACACAAGCCCATCAAAACCCAACCCAAATCTTTCTTGCTAATTAAAGAACTATGCTTTAGGATGTAATTTCCCTTTTCAATCTGTTACACAGTCTAAAAAAACCTTCTGTTTCAATTGGCGACTGGAGTCTTTATTCTTTCTCACAACAAAATATTCTTACTTTAAATCTGTAGACTTGTGAAATCCACACACTCAATAATCTTTAACTTAAAGAAAAACATCTCATTATTTAATTGTAAACAATTGTGAATATTTGCAAAGACCGGAGAAACTATGTACTCAGTATATGAAAATACAGTGTATAAAATGTAATGTGCCATCCTCACCAGAAGTAAAGATTCTTCAGATAAGCAAATTGTCATTTGTAGGGAGTTTTTTGTTGTTGTATAACTTTGAAATGTGGGTAGCATAATTAATACAGAAAAAAAATGCCTATCTGTCCAGGTAAGGAAAACAGAAATGAACTATTCTGTTGCAAGCACAAGGTAAACTCTAAGCTACAATGTGTTTGGTTCAAGATGGGATTTATGAAAAGCTACCAGTGAGAGCACATAGCATTCAGCTATGTGGAAGGAGGCATTCAGCTGTCACATTTCCCAGCCAGAAGGGCAAATTCAGTACCTCAGTGAAGAACTCAACCTGGATGTGCTGATGGAGAGGTCTTATTAACAGTCAAATTACAACACATCAGTGGTGGTTTAGGGTACTTTCCAAACACAGTTTATTCAAATTGAGGAGAGGTTTTATAGGAAATGGGTCAAAAACTGTACACTTGATTTAATTATCTTAGGTTTTGTGGTTAATTTCGGGGGGTTTTCGGACCAGTCAAGGTATACGCTTTTTAGGGCTTTTGTCCAAAATTTCTCAATTATCCCCACTTCATCTGCTTCCATTCCCTGTCTGGATCTAATTGTTTCAGAGCACGTGACCTCAATATATTCTGAATGAAATTAAGGAACAAAATAAATTCCCAATGCACCCCTGGCTGTCCTAAGAACATTCCACTCATTGGAAACAGAACAAATTCCCAAGAAGGACCTGGGGACACTCAGTGCAGCTGTCAGGTCCTCTGTACCGCCTGTTGTTTTCTAAATGTCACTCTCTGGACTACTGTCTGCTAGGTTTGCATTGCTATTGTGGGCGAAGCAGGAACCAAAGTTGCTTATTTCCGTCTTTGATTCAGTAATATGACACCTGCAAGTACTTTGCTGAAAACATAGGTCTACGATTTAGACAAAATAAAATTATAAATGGAAGTCTTTTCAAAATAAAAGCAGTAGACAAAATGTCACTGCTTATGGCTGTGACAAAGAACACTTGTTAGCTCTCTGATTCTTAGGGAGGAAAAAATTGTATTTGGACTAAGAACATTTGTGTTTATTTTCCAGTTGAATAGGTATGCTAGTGAAATGGACACCAACATTATCCTTATGTCATTTAGGCTCACAAAATAGAAATATCCTATTGCAAAGAGCAAGCTGGCCATAGTTCTTACACTTAGGCTTATAATACCTACAATCAACACTGCAAAGCCTTTCCCCAGGCCTTTCAATTTAGTTATACTATCTAAAGAAGAATTTTTGGAATACCTTATCAAAGACAGAAAGTCCAACCACAACAAGGATGGAAGAAAATAGATTAAACCAAGATACATTTGATACAAACTTACACAACACAACAAATTGGAACTTTAGTGGATGAAGATTCAGGGAAATTACTCCTCTTTGTCCTTGAGAAAGGGGGATTAGAGAGTTTTACAAATGTGTCTAGTATCAGAACATATTTATTAAATCTCATTGTTGTTGTTTACTCCATTTAGTCTCTGCTCCACTGAGGTTTGGTTGATGTATGAGCTGGCATTCCACCCCATCCCTTTTAAGTTCTATGCAGAATCAGTTTTGAAATTATTAAATAATAATAAAAGCTATACATGGGGTGTCTTGAAATGTTGTGCAAAGCTACATCAAGAGGTGTTTTCAGAATGAGGTGTCAGAAATAGAAAGAACTAGAGGACAAATAATAAGATGAATAATCACATAATGATATAAAACCTCACAAAAATTAAAGTGCATACTGGCTTTCAATAGCTGTAAGTAGAACACTAAACTGAAATTAAAGAAACAACTTTAATGTGCAGATATGCCATGGGGAAAATGCTTAATATAAGGCATGATAAATAGATAGGACAATTTTATATGAATGAAAAATTTACTCAAGAAAGTTGGTCTGGTAAAAGAGAAGTGCTTTTGTGGATTATATGGCACCTTTGAGCAAAATACCCAAACAAATTGGAATCAAATGGATTTTTGAAAGCAAAAGAAAGAAAATGTATCTAGTGTTGGTCATAGTCAGCAAGAATAAGTGAGAAGGGCTGGAAAGAAGCCAGAGGAGACTGAAAACCGGCGAGTGGTAAGAATAGGTATGACTTCCTGTGGAACATAGCACCAGGAACTTGGATGATGACAGCTCCCTCAGATCTTGGTAAATTTACATCTTCCAGAAAGTCAGCTGGATTTAACAGCATGGCAACATCCTGCACAGTTGGGGGCAACAAAAAGAAATTTGAAACTGGTGTTCCTTTCCTGCTGGGTTTTTACATCTCCAGTTGAGAGGCAGCAGGCAGCCCCAGCAGAGTACCTTTATGTGTGTACTTGTTTCATGTCAAAATGGGGAATAAACTGTTGGAGTAGTGCAGCAACAGAGAGGAAGCTTGAGGTTTTCTGAAGGAGGCTCACCAGCTGCACACATAAAAATGTTCTCTGGGAAAACACAGAACTAATATTCCAAGGACATTTATGGGGAAACAGAAACAATATAATGAGCAAAGAACGGGCAAAACGAGTAGATAATGAGTTGGTACTACCATAGTAATTACAGGAGAGTTAAGACACTGCACGAAAAGCTGGGGGGAAGATAAATAAGGGCATGCCATCAGGGACAAATCAAAAGCTCAATGGTCTATAGGAAGTTGAAAGTTTATTTCTAAAAGGGCATATTGGACAATTATAGACCTGTCAGCTAAGTAGGAAGGAAGAGACGAAAGGAACATAAAACGTTATTCGAGAGAAAAAGATAACACACTTAGCTCTCTGTCATTAAAGCCAGAAATGTTTCAGGTATTGAAAAATACTTGAATTGCTTTCTGTTTTGTTAATTGCTTTTGTTTACTTGTTTAAGTTCACTCTTAATGGGATTTTATTTCTATTTATTTTAGAATTTCCTAATAAAATCTGCCCATAGATTCAGGAAATGCATTCCAAAAAAGATTTGTCCATCATATTCCTGTCCAGTAAGCAGGAATGTAAGATCCTTCGAAATTCAGATTTATCTTCTCTTTATGTAATTTTGTAAGTTCCAAAAAAAAATATTTCCAACAATAAACTGGCATTTAAATGGCAAACAAGACAGTTTACATTGTCAGAAATTTATGTCATTTTATGAAACTCTGTACTGGTAGGAGATAGGCCTACTTTAAGGTAGTAGCTTCATCAAGATCGTTGCTTATTGCATTCAATTGAATTGAAGAAAAAGAAATTCATACCGTTTTCCGAAAAAAAATCTTTGCAATAAGGTTGACTAGACCTGCACATTTTTTCCTTCTGTTTTCATGAAAACTTCAAACACAAGAGAAAAATAGGAAGTTGGTTGAAATTATATCTTCCAGTCTTAATATTGTTCCATCTTGAACATTCTCTGCTAGTATTTTTGAATATTTGTAAGATACATCATTTCTTGTGTGAAATATGTGCCAAAAAAGTAAATCTTAATGGCATGTGTGAGGACAGGAGATCTGCAACTCACAGTAAGGGATGGGCTTTAAAAAGACTCTTCTCTAAGACATATTTTACGTCTAATATCTACCCTACACCTTAAAGAGTGCATGTAAATAGCAATTAAGCCATCAAGACCAGAAAAATGCAAGAGATTAAGCTGATGCAACAATCAATTCTGTATGCCCAGGAAGGAGGAGACAGGGATATGACTGAATTTACCATGGCCAGAAATAGAAAACAGCATCTGTTTTCCTATGTTAGAAGGGGTTTTCCTATGTTAGAAGGGGTATAGTCATAATGTCAACAGATGAGAAAGAATACGTAGTAGTAGAACAAAACCAGTACTGAGATACAGAAAAAGAATAGATTATATAAAGAAAAACCTGATATTTAAAAAATATAAAAGTTATTATTTCTGTGTCTTTTCCTGACTAATTTCACAAACTCTGTTATTAATATTTTAATTTATTTCTTCTTCCATTTTTCTTACTGCTTCTGCTTTTTAATAACAGCTCCACAAGTAATAATAATTAATTTTATTTAATTTGAATTGGCAATGATATTTTAATGATATTAAAAACTAATAATTAATATCCAAAATTAAATTTTTTCTAGTGAGCTAAAAAGAGAATTATTTGTTATATAAGAAATAGTCATTAAGGGAGAAACTTTGCTAGTCCAATGTGGTGGTTTGACTCTGGCTAAACACCCAGTGCCCACAAAAGCTACTCTATTACTTCCTTCCTAAGATGGACAGGGCAGAGAAAATATAATGAAAGACTCATGAGTCAAATTAAGGACAGAGAGAGATCACTCAACAGTAACTGTCATGGGCAAAACAAGCTCCACGTGAGGAAGATTAATATAATTTATTACCAATCAAATCAATGTAGAATAATGAGAAAATAAATACAAATCTTAAAAAAACCTTCCCCTTACTCATCTCTTCTTCTGAAGCTTAGCTTCATGCCCTGATTTTCCAACTCTTTCTCCCCAGGAGCATAGGTGAATGGGAAGTGGGTATTGTGGTCAGTTCATAACACATCTCTGTCACTGCTTTTTCCTCACTGGGAGAACTCCTCACTCTCTTCCACTGCTCCAGCGTGAGGTCCCTTCCACAGGAGACATTCCTCCAAAATTTCTCTCTGAGTCCTCCCCACAAGCTGCCCCTCTTCACAAACTGTTCCAGCATAGGGTTCACAGGGTGCAGTCCTTCAGGAGCAGATTGTGCCAGCACGGGCTTCCCATGGGGTCACTGCCTCCTTCAGGCATCCATCTGCTCTGCTGTGGTGTCCTCCATGGGCTGTGTGTGGATTTCTGCTCCTCCATGGCAGCAGGGACACAAGCTCTTTACCATGGTCTGCACCACAGCCTGCAGGGGAATCTCAGCTCTGGTGCCTGGAGCAGCTCCTGCCCCTCCTCCAGTGACCTTGGTGTCTGCAGGGCTGTTGCTCTCACCAGCCTCTCCAGCTATAATTGCACGGTTTTCTTTTTTCCCACCCTTCTTATATGTGTTATCCCAGAGGTGTTACCACTGCCTTGGCCAGCATTAGGTCCTTCTTGGAGCCCACTAGCATGGGCTCTGTCAGATATGTGGGAAACTTCCGTGAGCTTCTCACAGAAGAATCCCTGTAGTCGCCCCACTACCAAAACCTTGTCAGCCCAATATATCTAATTATAACATACTTAATTTGCATTTTGTCATTAAACCAATTTTCCCACAACTTCTTAATTTTCTTGCTATCATTAAGACATTAAAATGCATGCAAAATGTCACTTGCATTTAGAACCACCAGAAATTACTAGATGTGATATATTTTGATTTTTAAGAGAATGTAGCAACCCAATGTATTTTTGTCTCTCCCCAAAAAGCCGTGCTGCTTGGTGGAGCTATACTGCTTACCAGATTCCTGTGTCTATACATTCCCATTTTAATGTAACTGGAAAAGCCTCAAACCTTGTGAAACACTGAGCACTCTTCGCTAGGGTTGTGTGAATTGAATAAGAAATTGAATCCATGAGTTCATTTTAAGGGGACATAACTGGAAAAAACTATTATAAGCACGCAGAGGATGTTACTACTTTCCAGTGGTCTGAATAGAACTTCATTGTGTGTTTATCTTCGAGGCTGTGGTTAACTCAAGCTCATGTGGTAAGGATCTGAGCACATGTGGCTGCGTGCTTCCTGATCTGGTCTGCTGCTTCAACAGGACTTCAGCTAGACACAACAGTGTTTGCTTACTTATAAAGACGGAGACAAAACCAGAAATTATGTTTAAAGGAGCGGGCATTCTACCTATCAGCAGGTGTTTGGAAACAGAGGGACGTTCACATTGATTTTGTATAATTCCCATAATTAAAGCCCCTGTACTTGCTATAACGATGTCACAGCAGGTGGCAATTTGGACATCTTAGTGCTGTGATGCTCCTTATTAGAAGTACCATTTCGGGATAACATCCAAGGTACTTACCCCAGTCTGAACTTTGTTTTATAAACAGTTTTCCTGGCTTACTTTCAGCACATAAGAAATACTTTAGTTAAAAGCATCCACCTGATATAAATTCTAACAGCATTTGAGCCCACTTAGCATTTCTTTTGCATTCCTATGTAAACTATCCTCAATTATGTTTAACAAAATTTCATTCCAATTGGTTCTATCAATATATTTTTTCTTCCTTTCAGAAATATACATTTGAACTGAATTTAATGTTTCATGAAAGTTGCTGATGTGAAAGTCTTTGAAGCTGAAGCTCTTCCTTTCCCACAGAATAGATCCTTTACTGCATAGAGACTTTCAGCTCCCATGTTTTCCATACCTTTAAAATCTTCATGCTTCTTCAGGGATTAAAATATAAACATACAGGGGATTGAGTTAATTTTAGACCAGAGAAGCATCTCAAATTATTAATGAATCACTGTTAGTCTAAAGTGCATGGCATTTAAAGAAATACTATTGATTGCTTCTGGCTTTTTAATTGGAGTATTTTAAAACAGTATTCTTCTTCAGTCATGATAAACCCTACTTAAGTGGTACTTTAGAGCTTCTCCAGGAAAGTCTATGGTAATAGTACATGAAAACAGTGAAATAAATTTTCACTTAATTTTAACTGTTGTAAAATAAACAAATGAACTGAGAAAATAGACAAAACCACATTTTTTTTAATCTCCTTATCATCATATGAAATATATAGTACTTTCTATTTCTCTTGCCTAGATTAAGAACTCTACATATGTATATTTTATCTGAACTATTAATATTTTTTATATTGTAATTTTGACAGAACTTCTGGTACTGTCAAAACTGGAACTCTGTCATGCCAGTGGCAGACCTCTTCATCATCTGGATGAAGTAAAGAGGAGTAATAATATATACTTTTTTCTTGTTTTAAGGGCGTGTATATTTTTACTTCTTCTTCTAGGAAACACTGAAAAAAGATGAACAGAAATAAATGGGAGAAATTAACAGAGAACCATATTTATTAGCAATTAATTAAAACATACACGTTCACCAAATATGAAAATGAATTCCAAATGCAAAATGATGTGGAAAATCAACACAACTACATTTTTCACATCTTTATAAAAACCCTTCTTCAGACAAAAAACAATAGCTGGTATCAGTATCATATCTTGTAAAATATGTATAGTTCTTTTCTACTTTTCATTGGGGTTATAAGTTAATTAAAATATATCACATGTTTAAAGATATTTTATCACAGAGATAATATTCCTGAAAATCAGAAATTAGGATGAAGCCTAAATGATAAAATATATGTTGAAGTGACAAATTAATAATAAAAACAGATGCTAATACACGTGGGTTGTTTTATTTAATCTCTACATTTCACACTTAATTATGTCAGTGTAAAAAAAAAAATCACATCTCAATCCTTTTTAACGCTCGCAGCAATATAAAACATCATCCTTTCTTTTTTTGTTTTAAATATCTGTAGGCCATTTTTTAATCATATTAACTATTCAAGATTGCATTTAAATCTGCTTATCCTTTCTGTGCTTATAGAGTAATTGCTACATAATTTCATCTAAATGCCAATGTACATGTCATTTGGATAGTATAATATATCATGGTATCTCTCTAGGAAGTACTCAGGGCCATAAATTAATTTCTACTGCATTCTATAATTAGCAATTTTTGGCAAGCTGAATGTTTACAAACAGAGCTACACATTTTCACACTGACATATTTCACAAAACCTTTGCAATTTCATAGGTAATAACAACTTAATGCAAGGGTGTTTCAAGGACCCAAAGCATCTAGTAATCTGCAATTCCTTGGGAGCATTTGAAATAGAGACTTGACTGTACCACCTATAAAACCTATGTGTTTTAATGAGGATACAATGACAACTAACAAATATAAGTGTACTAAAATGGTGTTACCAGCAACGTGTAAGGGTTTGTAACGCAGTGAAAGCACAGCCAGACACCATGTATAAACATTTTCTGTAAACATGGGATCGTTGTGAACACTAATTGGGCTAAGAAGGATTGTTGGAACTCAAGGGAGAACACAACAAAGAATCTGCATGATAAAGAACAAGACAAGCAGAAAGGACAGCCAATGGGCAGGACCTCCTGCCAAATATCCCTGGAGGATGAATGGGAAAATCAAAAGTGATATAAGCCTTGTTTGACAAGGAAAGGGGGAGCAAGAAGGCTAAAACACCAACAGTGATGATCAAGGCTGGAGAAGACAGAAGTCTCCTCTCTGATTTGTCTCACCAAAGGGCTGTCCAGGCTGGTCACCCTGACCTTGGCAGCTCAGTGTCACCAAGGAGCATGGTGCTCATTGTGAACTACACAACATCACCTCCAGGACACAGTGTGCTCACTGCTAACTTCAGACATAGCTGTTAACCTACATGAGTTCATAGTGGTAATGGTTATTAATGTGTAGGAGAAAACCATTAGCATGCAGTGTGTTGGTAACAAATGAACAAATCTGTTAAAGTTTTGTTCTTGAAGTTTGAAAGCAGCTTGATTTATCAGTCTTCTAAACACACCTGTCAGAGCAATCTCTAATCTCCTAACTGAAATACATGAACATATATTCAGTTGTAACAATATATAAACATTTGTAATATATTATTGTTCGTGCTGTCACAAGAAGAAACATAAACTGCGTAGAAGATCAGACCCTCTAAGGCATAGATACAACTCTTCCATTGTAAATAAAAAGTTTTCTCTAGGGTTTATTCGAGTCAAAAAAGAGTTAACAAAGATTGGTAACTTTTTTCTCCCTTGCCATGGAAGTAAAAATTTTATTGAGGTTTGTAAGATAGCTCTTAAGTCCTTCTCATTCATACACAGAGATAATTCATGCTTTATATTATTGCTGATGAAGGAGAAATGCTCTTGCTATGCATAGCTTGAAGATATAAGGTTCTTGTTATACTGTGCCAGTTTTGAACAGTAATCCATTATTATACTCTGGATAATCTGCAAATTTATCTCTGGTACCTCTGCCTATACTCATGCTCGTTCATGAATGCCTCAGTTCTCTGGTGCTCAAAGCAGGAAATAAAATGTGTGCCTTAAGTTTGTTTGAAGAAGGAAAAAAAAAGACTCAGAGTTTTGCTTTAATACTTCTGTATAGTCATCCCAATTAAATCTTTAGAATTTTTAAAATAAAGAATAGAATTAGAATTTTCCAAGTTATCTAATATTTAATTGAATAATAAATTACAAGGATCCTTGTAAGAACAAAAGTAATGGAGACTATTCTTTCTGGCTTTGTACACAACTAAATGCCTTGTAAATTTCAAAATTGAAAATTTACTTTTGCATGATGTGTTACAATCATTTACTGTTGCTTTGGGAAAATAACAACAAGGCAAACTTCTAAGGGAATCATGCATTCACCCTTGCCTTTCTCATTTTCAAACAGCAATCCAGTGTGTTTTTCCAAAAAGATGGAGACTGATGAGAAAGCTCTATCGATCCACCTCCATCTCCTGCTCTGAGATAAATAATGCCTAAAGCAAACTGTCTTCAAAGAGACACATTGATTTGAAGGCAATTTGAATGGGGAGAATATGTGTGTGGAGGGAAGAATTCCTCTACAACAATCAAATGCACTCTATCAAATTTAACACATTAAAAGATGCTGTAGAAATTAAGCTGTATAATGGTTACTCAGCAGTCCTTTCACATCCTCCCAGTTTCATAGAGCTATATGCTGCCCAAAGGCAGTCCCTAGTATTCATAGGAAAAAAGTAAATTTCTAGACTGAGCCAAGATTATGCAACTCACAAAACTGGGCAGTATCTGTCTTTAACTTTGTCTTGGTCTTGTTAATTTATGAGCCACTCTGGCAAATTGCCAGAAAATTTAAAACAGTAAAAGTCAAACACACACCCCCAAAAGAGTCATTGTACTATATAACGTCCTCTCCCTTCTTTTCATTGCACTGCTTACATAATGATGTAACCAAGTAGTTTTCATTAGAACACAGGAGAATCAGGGGTCTAGATTTTGTTGACCTCTCTTGAGCAGCTCTCTCAAAGAACAGTTTTTACAAGACATGGAATGAACTACTGGCCAGTGTGAAGAAATTTGGAAAGAGGACATAAGAACCTGTGAGATTGTCAGGTTCGAAACTGGTTCTTTTCCCAATGAATCTTCAGAGCCAGTGAGAAAATTTCTGTCAAGCTTGTCAGGGAACCGTTATCTGAAAAAGTCTTACAGAAATTATATAAATACATAGAACATAAATTGTAAGTAATTGTATTTTTCTATAACTCATTCCTGGAATTAATTTTCCTTATTGATTTAACGCCTATCTACCAACAGCTAATATTTTGTTTCCATTTCTGATTATTGCCAGGTAAATTAAAAGTTCATTACATTTCTCCAACTCTTAATATTCAGTTGAAATTCTGTTTCTCTGATTTGAGTGTACATTGTTGACAGGCAAATTTACTTGACTTTCATTGCACACTGCTGTAACATGCAAACCAAATGGAAGGCAAGCCTATAACCTAATCCATGAATCATGAGGGAAAACATGGTGTAATCTGCATCTTCTCAAAGATACTCATTTTCATTGTGTGAGAAGTAAGAACACAGCAGAGTAAATGAGAACAAGGCTCATTCTATGTAGACAGAACTCATTTAATATACCTTTGGTATTTAAGCGAAACATGATTAACAAAAGAAGACTAAGGATGATATTTATATATTCATGCATTCTTTTTAAATCCTGCAGTTCTGAAGTGCTGAAGGGCTTTTTCATGTTACTTTGAGAAGAACAGCAGCTGTGACTGGCTATTCTTTTAACTTTTTGTAATTTTTATTTGCTCGCATCCTTTGTGATTTCTATACTCAGTAAAATAATGTCCTTGTCAGCACCTTTAGAAGACATTGATACAACAGAAAGAAATGCATTTCCTGTATTCACTGTGAATGAAGAAGTGCTAACTGGTTCAAGCTCAATAACTGCTCTCTAACAAACCTGTCACTGCTAGAAGCAAAGCAAACACATTCCAAATAATCTATTAATGATGACTTATGTACAAAGATAGGTTTAAACCAGAGAATTTGTAATTTATGGTCAGAGTTAAGTAACTTTCAAGTTCCTGTCTATCACAGTGTCCACTCTCAAAAGTGTGTGAGAATTCTTTATGATTGTAGGACACTGTGTTTTCAAATATCCTGTCTATGAGAAAGCTGAGATGTTTCCATCTCTTATTCCAAGTTATTCATTATCTTTGCAATAATAGCTAGATTTCACAGGTTTTGCATGCAAAATATGTTTAATCTTCCTATCTGTATCGTGTTCAGCTTTCATTCCCAGATATGTGATAAATTAATCTTATGATGAACCTTGGCTTCCTGCCCTGAAAAAGGGCCTTTGCGCTATGCTTCTCCACTGTTTCTTGACCTGGTGTAATTTTTGGATTTTTAGATCACACAGTTGAGCTTGTTTCATTCATGAGTCTTAGTCCTAGATGACGGTGCCATCATTCCAACTTTACTGGTTCAAAAGAGCAAACTTCCAGCTGTTTAAAGAATTAGTGGATGAGATCCACTGGGAAACTGTGCCTAGGGACAGAGGGACTGACCAGAACTGGCAACTCTTTTGGGTCATTTTCCTTAGAGCTCTCTGTCCCAGTGTGTAAGCCAGAAACAGGCATGGCTGATCAGGGATCTGCTCCTCACACTGAGGAGTAATAAGGAAATGAACAGCCAGTGGAAGTAGGGATATGTAACCTGGGAAAAGAAGAGGAATATGGTTTGGATGTGTAGGGATGGTGTCAGGAAAGCCTAGGCACAGATGGAATGGGACTTGGCAGAAAATATGAAGAATAACAAGAAAGGGTTCTATAAGTCTGAAAAGAAAGGCCAAGGAGAGTGAATCCCCCTGAAAAATCTGAAGGGTGAAATGGTATCAACAGATATGGAGGAGACTGAGGTGCTCAATGAATCTTCCCTGAGCCTCTAGGTGGGGGCTGGGGAAACAGTGAAGAGTGAAGAGCAGGTTTGGAACCACTTGAAAACAAATACCCATAAGTCTATGGGTTCTAATGAGATGCATCCCAGGGTCCTTTGCCTATCTCCATCAAATTTGGAAGTTCATGGCCATCTTACGAAGTTCTGTTCACTGAAAAAAGGGGAACTTCACTCCCATTTTTAAAAAGGGGAGAAAAGAAAGAACCAGGGAACTACAGACTGGTAAGCCTCAGCACTGTGCCTGGGATGATAATGGAACAGATCCTCATGGGAGCAATGTGAAGGCCTATCCAAGAAAAGGAGGTGATCAAAGACAGCCAACCTGGCTTTGAAAGGGGCAAATCATTCCTGACCAATCTGGTAGCCATCTGTGACAGAGTGACAGCGACCGTCAACAAGGGACAACCACTTGGTGTCTGTGTCTAGATTTCTGTAAGCATGAGCAGAACATGATTTCTTCAACGTGATCCCACATGACATCCTTATCTGCAGATTGGAGATGCATGAATATGAAGAGTGGACTATTCAGTGGATAAGGAATTGTCTGGATGGACATAGCCAGAGAGCTGTGGTCAATAATTTTATGTCCAGGTGCAGGCCAGTGATGAGCTTTGTCACTCAGAGTTCTCTCTTGGAACTGGTGCTCTTCAATATCCTCATCAGTGAAACAGGCTGTGGGACCAAGTGCACCCCCTGCAAGTTTGCAGACAGCACTTCTCCTGTGAAGACAGGCTGAGACAACTGGAGTTGTTCAGCCTGGAGAAGAGAAGGGTCCATGTAAATCACAGGGACAGATTGCACAGGGCACTGAGCAACCTGGTGTAGTGGAAGATGTCCCTCCCTATGGCAGGGAGGTTGGAACTAGATGATCTTTAAGGTCCCTTCCAACCCAAACCCCTCTATGGTTATATGATTCTAAAATGAGTTTTCTGGAGCACATGTTTTGTATGAGACAACATATTGTCTCCCCTTACAGCCTCCCCACCAAACGAGACCAATGATAAAGAGCAGTAAATAGTTTTGTGAATGCAGAAGCATGCATGCCAGGTAGGAAACTTTAAATTTGCTCCCATTGGAGTAGAATCATGGGAGCTTTTTGCAACTGAAAATTGAATCCAGTTTTAAAACCACAAATTTTTCTTTTGGGAAGTATCTTAGCCTAACAGTCTTGAAGGACCTAGAGATTTTTTTAACTGGATGCAATTTCTTTTAAGAGTGCTTTTTGAGCCTTTATTACCTGCAAAAGAAAGAACTGGAAATGTGATGTGAAACAGACTACTTCCTTGAAAAACTTATGCTGAGAGACTGCATTTTTCCCCTCTTTTTTTTGCTTTCAGAAAATTGAAGGACTTTTGTTATGCCCCTTCAGAGATGGTACTACTGATGAGGAAAGTTTAAAAGGATTTAACTTCATTCAGAAAAATGGTATAGCCAGCTAGGGCAAAACATTCATTACAAAACTTACGGTTACTCTACCTTTGTCTTTTAACTTTAAAGCAGTTCCTGTTGTCCTAAAATTTTTTAAACGGATAACTTAGGCACAGGTTTATAATTATTCATAATATGAAGATTTTTATCTCAATGATAGTTTGATACTGTGCAACTAAGTAGAAGTCCAGCCGCATTAGAGAGGCTGAAAAGTGAACATAGATTGGAAAAAGAGGTCACATAGGTAACTCACAGTCCTGTTAATGTCAGGATCTAATGCCAGGAAGTCCAAGAACAAATATGAGTACATTTCTTAATGATAAATTGTACTGTGCTGCTTCTAGTGTTCAAATATTTTTCAAACTCAAAAATCATAGCAGGATTCTACTAGATGTGTTGTAACTAGACTAGTTATAGTGTGTCAGCTTAAAAAAATAGAGAGAATGAAAGAAAAAGAGGAGAATTCTAGATGACTCTTACTTACAACAGTATCATAACAGAAGGTTTTTTGCTTTCAATCACATATGAAAATGCAGGTATTAATACTGAAAATGAGACCCAAAAAGACTCCTTTTCCTCCGCTCCTTCTGGAAATGCACGAGCTGCAAAATCAGTTGGTCTCAATTACCAGCTTTGTGAGAAAGAAAACAGGCCAGAAGAATTGTCATTAACTTAATACTTCCCAAGGAAGTGAGTGATACAAATAGTGCCTTGTCCAGATCAGCTGAAAATAAAGGCAAGCTCTGCTGCTGCTGAAAATAAAGCCTGTTCACTGGACTTGGGGGTCTGAACCTTTTGTACATGCCTATGTCTTCTCTGAAAGAGTATAAAAGTTACAGAAGGGTACCTAAAACATGTAATATGTGTATGTTTTCCCTTCAATTGCTGAGCTGAGCTAAAAGACACTTCATAGTAAAAGATCTACAAAGTACCAGCCTCTGGCTACCTAAATATAATTAATAGGCTACCTAAATATAATTAATAGGAAACAAATGCTTTTTATCCTTATCACCTTTAATGTTCCTCAGAGATACTGCAAAGCAGAAAGAAAAAAAAAATTTAAAAAAAAATCAAAACAAACAACAAAGAAAAAAAGTTGTGTGAAAGTATTTTTGCTAATTCACAGTTTCTTTACTTTTTTCCTTTATCTTGTACATTATCTCATTTGATTAATGTCCTTCTATGCAGTAATATGCTATGTAAAGCCTTTGTTATGCATTTTATACATTGAAAAAAATTAAAGAATGATGACAGGGATGATGATCTTGGTATAACCCAAGATTAAATTACATAAATTAATTAAATTACTGAATTTCAGCAGCTGAACAACAAGTAATCGTTAATACAAATTGACTGTGAAACTTCTAAATTAAAAGTCATGGAAATAGGGGAAATACTTTTAAGGTTAGTTATATTTAATGGGAATTGCTTGTGAGAATAAGCCACAAATATAAAAGTCATAAGGTTGTAGAAAGTTCAGGTGGGATTAGTTATCATTAAAGTCTCATCTGAACTGGAGATACAGAGTCCTATACTAGAGGGCTTGGTGATAGAGAATTGTTTTCCAGGATCAGAATTTTAAATTTAATCTTGATTCGTATCCAGTGTTGGTACTGAATTAGATTTATTGTCACCTGTTTCATTTATTTTGTAATATAATGAAAGTAGATCTCTGCATCCATTCACATGGACAGAAAGAGAAATGCCAACTTGCCAACAATGCCATGCTTTTCCACATGCCCCAGGAGTCCAGCAAGGGAAATGCATCTCAGAGGAGTGCCTGTGAGGCTTAAACCCACCAATTTATGTACTGTTGATTATGAAACAGTGATGATCCAAGGCTGTCCTTAAACTCACCATTGCCAGCTTGGTAAATCTGGCTAATGAACATAACATTACACTTTGATATTTTTCTTGACTGGTCCCAGTAAATTTAAATAAACCTGCTTATTTACAAGGATGATAATGATCGTTGCAGGCTTTCCTCTAAAGAAGGCATTGCATGTTTATATTTGCTCATGGAGTAACTTTGAAGGGCTATTTTTTTTTTTTATTTCCTTAGTAACAACTTCTAAGTGAAAAAGTACCATTTTCTTGTAAAAACATCTTTTACTGAACATATGTTTTTCACTGATACTCTGCAGGGAGTGTTTTTCTAAAAAGCAAACCAAACAGCCTTTGTGTAAATAGTTGGGAACACAAAAGCAAAACTGCCAACTAACTTTCCATTTTGCTACATAGATAACATCCACATAGGATGCTTAGGAAGACAGTTCTAGAGCAGTTGATTTTGCTTTAGCTTTTTTATTTAGCCTGTCATATCAGTACTGCTTCATATAAAAATTCCATTGTAAAGATTTGAACCCATATGCTTGGTGACCCCAAACTGTAAAATATAAATCTCATTTTCTTCCATATCTTATTTTTTGATTCCTACATTACAGAAATTCTGTGGAGGACAGCAGTGCATGATCTCTGATAATTCCTACCTCTAGCAGACTGACTAATCTCTTCAAGAGAAATCATTTGTATGGAAAATATTAGGGCAAAAAAGCCAGTCCCTACAACTCCTCTCATCCATATGCACTGACTCTACTCATGGGAGTGCTACCACATTGACTTGATTAAATCCATAAAAATATATATCAGTATTTCCAGACCTGAACATTAAACAGCATTTCACCAATCTATTTGCAGTACCTTGCAGAAGTTTGAGATAAACAGTGTTTGAGACACACTGCAGCTCCTATCAACTGCAGCAATGGGAGTTTTGGAGGTACAACACACTTGGTCCCTCAAAGATTCTGAAGTATGAAATTATCAAGGTGATGATGGGTAAGAAAAGCAATGGAGAATTATTGTAAGATGTGGGTTACACGTCAAACACAATTAGACACTAGTAGCTGTGCCTCCTTTTATTTCTATACTATAGAGGAGACAATAGAGGAGGCTGGAAACTCTATAAACAAGTGAAGGAAAAAATATTAAAAATAATTAAAACAATAATTTCTTAAATGAAGGACATGGTGATAAAAAGACTGGGAACATTGGCATTTTCAGCCTTTTAAAGTAATGCTGGCTTCTATGACTTCTAATACCTGTCTGATAATATTCTAGAGTTCCTTTGCCTGCTCACACAGATCATTTAACTCAAGAGCCTGGCTCTTTGTCTTTGCTTTCACTCTGAACTGCCTTTACATATTAAGAAAAATTAATTTGTTCTGCCTACCAGCCGTATTTTTAGGAGTAGTACACTTCCTTTTCTATCTCATGACACGTCACAAGTCCCTACAGCCTATTTAAACAGAATCTCCCCCAGAGGTTGTTGTCCAAGCTTCTCTTTTATGATTTTCCCTTTTATAACACTCAGGTTCTAAGCCGAGTTTGTCACAGACCAAAAGCACACAGGAAGGGACTGGAGAAGGTGGAAAGGACAAATTCCAGGACAAAAGCAATTAAAAAGTGTGAAAATTAAAATGACAAAGCAGTTTGAAGACTCTAGTGATGAAGAGAAATTAAATGTTCTGGCATGGGATTTACCAAACACACCTGGCAAAAATAGTGCTTGCCCTCTTCAAGGGTCATTTTAACAGATATTTTCCTATTCTCTTACTCCTACTTTCAATTTAGGGTCTATATTACAGAATTGCTGAAATGACTGATTGCTGTTCATGAATACCATGGTAAACACTAGCAAAAAAAAAAAAAAGTATAAAGAAATATTCTTTCTGAGGTACACCACTTCTGGGCTGTGTGAACATGAAGAAAATAAGAAAATTCTTTTTTTTCTCCTTAATAGACTACATGTGGCAGAGGATTGCTCTTTTACACAGTCATAAAGGATGATTTTGGACTTTAAATTCTGTTTCCTCTACCAGCACAGTAGAATTTTATCAATTTTGAAATCATCAGAAGTGCCTCTAAAAAGAAAAAGAGGAACTATGAACTTGACCACAGGGTTACAAACACAAAATTGTATTTGACACTGAAGTTCCTGAAAGACTTTGAAAATTAATGATTTTATGACAGTTACATGGGGCAGAAATGCCAAAAAAGCTGTGTATTTTACCTATAACTATCATCCTAAAGATAACAATAGAAATCAAATTATACCTGGTGCCTGTGCTATCACAAAATCACAAGTCTAGCATATCAAATCATATATAATCATATTGCTCTCATAATTAGTTTAATTTACTTGCAAAATATGGATAAAATACTGTTAAAATGGTATATGCTATTCTGAATACTCATATTTTATTTTTCTTATTTTTTATTGTGAAGATCATTTAAACAACTTAGAATTATAAAATTACATTTAAATTCTTCATAATTATTGATATTTAAAGAAATAGAGATCCTCTCTTCCATCTAGTTACTATGGATTTTGTTTGGTCTAATTTTATTTCAAAAAGTACAAAACCAATGAAATGCAAGAAATTATTCATTTTAGAAAAGCAGCATTGCTAAATCAACTTATCACACAATAACTCTTGTTCATGATATATGATCACATAAACACTAGAACAAATGAAAAAATATGTTAGTCATTAAAAATTTGAATGCATTTTATGTATATAAAATAGGTCTCACAAAAACCTATTCCATATTAAGTAATAAATAGAAAATACTAAAGGAAAAAAGTCAGGGCATTTTCACTTTTACTGAATGCAACACAAGAACATCATCTGAACAAAAACAGAAGAAAATTTTAGATAATAATTTTTACATGACAATGTTTTTTGTGAAGATACAGTCAGACAACTGGAGTTCATCTGTGTAGTGGTAGTGTTTAAGTTGAAATCTATTTAATCAGGACTGATGTTATAATTATAAAAAAGCTTAAATTGTGAACAATATTAGGCAGCAATAATGAAATGTAATTGCATGTGTATGGCAGGGGTGAATGTCCACTGAATATTTAGTTCAATTTTATTTCTTAAACTTAAAAATAGAGTCAAATTGACAAGTTTGTATGCCCCAAATAGTTTTTACCTCAATCGTCCATATCCTAATACTTGAAGTGAGTGAAAATATAACTAATTTAGTTGTCTAAACTCACTAATGAGGAGCTGAGCCCTCAGATCTTAAGTATGGTCGTACAAAGATTTTCAGCTGTGTTGCCTTTGAATTGCACTATCCACTTCTAGAATGACATGAGGTTCCCACAATGAGCTTTTATTTAATTAATTTCTCTGTTGTTAGAACTGTTACCTCTGAGGTAGGCAAGTTGAAGAGGGCACTTTTATGTTCTGTCAGAACACCTTCCAGCTGAAGTGATAAACACAGTATTATTTGGAAAGCTTTGATGTATTAACAACCATTGTATCTTCATGGATTTTTTAATTTTGCTATCTATGCAAACTCTTGCATATGCTCTGTAAAACAAGAAGACATAATAAACTCACTAAATTAATTATTTCTATCTTTCATAAATACAAAAAAACCCAACCAACTAACACAAAAAACCCAACCAAACCAAACCTCAAATGCCATATCCGACTTTAAAAAATTCAAATTATACAATCATATATCAATGAACTCCACTATCTGAGATTCCAATTTTCTCTAATACACTTGTTATCTACGAAACTTTCAGTTTCTACACTTTAAAAAATCCACGGTCAATATTAAAATTAATCATATTGTTATCATGCAAAATGATATTGCTGCATTAATTCCTGAAACAAATCCCTTTGTATATAAATTTAGTAATATAGTTCTAACCTGATTAAGTTAAGGACTGTTGAGCTTGTTTTAATATCCTTTTCTGAGGGTTTGCACTTGTGTTGCAGCATTGGTTTTGCTATACTAATACACACTTTCTGACATAGTAAAGGCATTATTGACTGCAAATAAATAGAAAAAAAAAAGTTGAATAATTGGACCGTTACTTGAGACACAGTGTGTCATAATTTTGAGATGAGTTAGGTACATTTCATAATTGCAGTAAAAACACTCAAAATAGTTTATTCATAGGTGATTTGACCAATATTTAAATTAGAAACCTTTGAGACTGAAGAAATAATTCAGATCTTTCTCTGCATTTCATATTGATTTATTAATTTCATTGAAAGTTGACGCAGTGCGACTTTCAGTCCTCGTGGGCTCTAAAGGAGCCTGGCCGCTGAGGAGAAGGGTGAGGTGGATATCCTCACCTGCCCGGCAATCTCAGGGAGAGTTTCTGTCGCGCTCGTCGATGGGGAAAACAGCGCCAACAGCTTCTCTGCCTTTGCGATCTTCCTCTGGGGCTGAGCCGCTTCCCCAGGCGTCGCCGCCTCTGTCACCTAGTAACAGCCGCTGCACAGCGCTCCGCCACTACTGCGCCGAGAACTTCGGGTGAGGAACAAAAGACGGACTCTCACAGCCAGTGCAGGTCAGGATAGGAAGGTTTATTAGAGTTCGAGGATGGCAGGAACTCAGAGCGTCCTCTTACTCCTGAGGGGACCTGGCTGCGAGAGCGCCGAAGAGCTCCGTGCAGCACCTTTTAAAGGGGGGCAGTTACAGGGGGAGAGTACAATCACGGGGCCAATCGTGGCTCTCTCGGGGGGGAGTCGGGGAAGGGAGCATTGGACTGACCCCCAATGCGATTCAGTTCAGGGTGACAGGCAAGGGAACAGTCCAGTAATATGTCGAACGGAGGGGAACTTTCTGGAACCGGGCGGTGGCTTGGGGGAGGATTGACAAGCTGAGGGGCAGGGGCTTGGGGTAACAGACAGGGAAGGGTCTGGAACAGGGGAGGAGGCATGCCCATAACAGAAGGCTTTTGGTTGGAACCTAGGCGGGGAGAACGGGGTAACAGAACTTTACAGAAAACGTGGGGGTAACAGAACATACCATTATAATCCGAAAAAGGGGTGACAGGAAATTTCAAATAACCGAAACGAGAAACTAAAACAAATAAAATTTTCACACCACCACAGAAAGTAAATAATATAATTCTTTTTCTTTTTTTCAAAGAAGTGTGAGGAAACTTTCTAAACTGCTGAAACTGTTTCAGACTTCTTATTTCATATGAAAGTGAAACTGTGACTCTTGTGCTGTGAAACTGCACCCAATTTTTCCCAATCCTATATTTTCTCTATTAAAATGCATTCTGAGTTTGCTACTGTCGTAAATGTGGAGAATTATGTCTATATGAAAAATATGTACCATTTTTCCTACAAAGGAGAAATGTATAGTTTGGTATTTACCATTTGTCAGGAAAAAAAAAAATGGAGATTAGTTGCACAGGAAAAAAAAAAGGCCTTTGAGATTACAGTATGAAAATAGATCTTGGAAATCTAAACTTCCAACTACCCACAGATCTTTTTAAAGCAAACAGCAAGCACATCTAAAATTAGTATTCTTAGCTTTCACTTTTAGTGTTCATAATTTATGTCTGTGCATAACCTCAAGAAAATTTTTATATTAGGTTAATCGATCAACTAAAATTTATTTGCCAAAAACCCCCCACAAACAAGCAAACAAACAAATCCCAAAAACAACCACCAAAACCAAAACAAACCCTCCACCCCCCTCAAAAAAAACCCTAAAACCCCCAACCCATCACCTGAAACCATTGCATGAATTTCTATATGAGCTTTTTCCTTGTAAAGCTCTTTGGGAAGAACCAGGCTGGGAAGATAGGGAGGTTAAGTTTCCATTTGCCCAGCTGGAATGCATAGTGTTCTGCCTTGGGGTCGGTGATAAACCAACTGAGAGCTCATGGGTAAGGATTAGAGAGAGGACAGGTATGAGTGACACTGCAATGACACAGGCTGCCTGCTCAGCAAGAACAAGGGGCTGAGGCCTTCTGGAGACAGCTGAAAGCAGGTTCATGTTTCCAGGTCCTTGTCCCTGTGGGGAACTTCAACCACCACACCTGCTGGAGGGACAGCACAGCATGATGTGAGCAGTCCAGGAGGTTTTTGGAACACGTCAGAGAAAACTCCCTGATCCAAGTGATAGACAGGCCAAAAAGAAGTGTTTTTGAGGTTCTCAGGCTCACGAACAAGGAAGGACTTTTTGGGGATGTGAAGGTTGAAGGCACGCTTAACTACAACGGCCATGAGATAGTGGAGTTCAGGATCCTGAGAGGAGGGAGCAGGGCAAAAAACAAGATCACGATGCTGGACTTCAGAGGATCAGATTTTGGTCTCTTCTATGATCTGCACAGTAGACTCCCATGGGATAAGACCCTGGAGAGAAGAGGGGCCCAAGAAAGCTGTCAGATTTCAAAAGTTTGCTTCATCCAGGCAAGAGTGGCCCATCCCAAGGATCAGGAGATAAAAAAATGCTGGGACGCCTCTGTGGGGGAGCACAGAACTCCTGACAACACCCAGATATAAGAAGGAAGCATACAGAGGGTGTGAGAGCAGAGAGAGTTACCCTAGCAGGAATATAGAGACACAGTCAAAGAAGGGCTTAGGAAAACCAAAGCTTATCTGGAATTGAACCTGGCCAGAGACTTCAAAGATAGCAAGGGCTTCTATAAGTACATGAGTAGCAAAAAGAAAACTAAGGAGAATTTGGATCTAAGGGACCTGATGACAGAGGACACAAAATGGACTGAGATCCTGAATGCCACCTTCATATCATTCATTCTTCATTAGCAAGGCCAGTCTATAGGAATCTAAGCCTCAAAGATCAGGCACAAAATTTGGAAGCACCTTTGGTAGAAGAGAATCAGATCAGGGAATACTTAAGCAAATTGAATGTATGTAAGTCCACGGACCCTGTGGACAAGGTGCACCCATGAGTCCAGAAGGAGCTGGAAAACGTCATTGTCAGGAAATTCTTGACAATCCCTGAATGACTGTGGTAACTGAGAGAAGTGCCTGAAGATGGGAGGAAAGCAAATGTCACTCTGTCTTCAAAAAGAGTGAAAAGGAGCCTACCAGCTTTATCCCAATGCCCAAGATGGTGATGGAACAATTAATCTCAGAAATATTTTTCAATTAAATGAAATAGCAGAAAACAGTCAGAAGAACTAAGCATGGATCAACCAAGGGGAAGTCATGCTTGATTGACCTGCTCATACCATTCCAAGACGAAATGGCTGGCTTGATAGCTGAGGAGAGAGCACTGAACATTGTCTGCCTCTCCTTCAGTAAGGCCTTTGACACTGTCTGCCCTTAAGATCTTGATAGACAAGCTGATTTAGTACAGACTGGATGAGCAAATAGCAAAGTGGGCAGAAAATTGTCAGTGATGGCCCCAGAGGGTGGTGTTCAGTGGTACAAATCTAGCTGGAGGCCAATAACCAGAGATGTACCCCAGAGGTCAATACAGTGACTGGAATACAGTATCACTGGAATGCAGTGACTAACCCCTCTTCATGGTCTTCAGTAATGGTCTGGATGAGTGTGTACCTTCAGCAGGTCTACTGGTGACAAAAAACTTGAAGGAGTGGTTTACAAATCAGAGTGTAGCACTGCCATCGAGAGGCACCTCCATAAGCTGGACAAATGGGCTGACAGGAGCCCTGTGAAGTTAAACAATGGAAAGTTCTAAGTCCTGCACCTAGGAAGGAACAATTCCACACACCAGTATATGCTGCAGATCCCCCTTCTGGAAAGCAGTGTGGTAGAAAAGGACCTGGGTGTCTTTTTGAGCATCAAACTGAACATGAGCCAGAGCTGTGCCCTTCCTGCAAAGGTGATTGATGTCCTGGTCTGCTTTGGACAAAGTGTTGCCAGCAGGGATGTGATCCCTCCCTTCTACTCAACTCTGATGAAGCCACACCCACAATGATGGGTCCAATTCTGGGCTCTCTAGTACAAGAGAGACACAGACCTACTGCAGAGGCTCCTGTGAAGGGCCAGGAAGATGATGAGGAGACTGGAGCATCTCTGATAATACAAAAGGCTGAGAGAGATGGGGCCATTCAGTCTGGAGAAGGCTCAGGAAAGTACAAAAAACAATGCATATAAAATACCTGAAGGAAGAGTGCAAAGAGAACACAGCCAGGTTCTTTGCAGTGGTGGCTAGTGACAGGACTAGAGGCAATGGGCACACGCTGAAACACAGGAGGTCCCCTCTGAATATCAGGAGACAATTTTTTATTATGAGGGTGACTGAGCACTGGCATAGGTTGCCAGAGAGGTTGTGAAGTCTTGGAGATGTTCAAAACTGGTTTGGACGTTGTCCTGAACAATTGGCTCTTGGTGTCCCTGCTTGAAGAGTCGGGTTGAACAAGACAACCTCCAGGTGTTCTTTTCAATCTCAATGGTACTGTGATGCCCTCTTTTTGAGGAACTGGGTCCTTTGCATCATGAAA
>VZRF01012029.1:1209225-1250920 GCA_013396875.1 Vireo altiloquus | reverse complement strand
GGAGAAAAGGAGACTCAGGGGAACCTTACCACTTTCAATAATGATCTAAAAGAAGGTTATAACTATGTGGAACTATTTTCTCCCAGGCAGCTAGTGATAGGAAAGGAAAATGGCCTCAAGCTGTGCCAGGGGATGTTCAGGTTGGGTATTAGGGAAGATTTCTTCTCTGAAGGAGTGGTCAAGCATTGGAACAGACTCCCCAGAGAAGTGATGGAATCACCATCCCTGGAAATGTTCAGAAATTGAGTAGATGTGGCACTTCATGATATGGCTTAGTGGTGTTTCATCAAAGGTTGGGCTTGATGATCCCGCAGGTTTTTTCCAATCTTAATGATTTTATGATTCTGTGTTTGGTCCCCCTTGTTTTCTCACTCATCTAAATGGGAAGTGATCATTTGTGTTTGCACACAGCAATGTCCTTGCAGTGATGTAGTGGTGGACATCCTTTGAGCACAGGAAACAACCTTTTTATCCCATGCAGGAGGAGGTCAGAGCTGCTGATCTGGGCAGATACTTTTGGGATGGTGATTGGAGGGTGAAGGAGCAGCTGGTGCTGGTAGTGTGTGGGCAGTTTGCTTCATGGGGAATGCTGTGCTGGTTGGGTTGGACCATGTTGGGTGGTGGTGTTTGGGTGATGGATCTCTTTGCTTGCTAATGATGCGTTGGGGTGAAGGACAGCGACAGTGTGCTCTGTGTACTGCAGCAGGTCCCCATAGCCACTGGGGTGTATGTACAGGCAGGAGCATCCTGGACCAGTTGTGGTGGCTGTAGCAGAGCAGTGAGCAGTTCTGGATGTCTCCTGTGGGTTTTGTGTCTTTTTGGTGTTTCTTGGGTGGAGTTGGTAGCACTGGGCTTCTGTTCCATGTCCAAATCTCTGCAGACCTTGATGGGTCCCCTCCTTGATTCTTTGAGGTGCACCTTGTCGATGCCACCCTGCTTGTTCTGAAGCAGTGCTGTGGCATTGCAAAATGGTTGTTTGTGGTGGGATGACGGTTTGGATGTGGTTTTCATGTCTTGGCATTACTGGAGGATCTGGAAGAGGAGGACATGTGCAGGGCAGGCATCATGCCATGTGGGCAAATGGGTGCCCCAAGGGTCTGGCAGCTATAGGAGATGCCTGTGGGCTTCAGGACCACAGCGGGTCCCTGAGGGTGGTCTGCTGTCCGTTGCCTTTGACCTGGGCAGGAGGCATTGGCCAGATAGGCTGCAGAAGGGAGACTCATCCCTGCCTGCCTGAGGGGACTGTGTCTTTGCCTGTCAGGTATAAGCATGAAGCACAATAACCACAGCTTTGCGTTTTCATTCTCTTTTGTTTTTACAAAAAGTCTTTATTTCTAACACAATAAATAAATAAATAAATAAATAAATGGCCATCCAAATAAATAAATAAACAATTAAGTTAATTAATTAAATAAGTAAGAAAAGAGAGTTCTATGATAAATAGTGATTGGCATGAGTCCCACAGTATTCCCCCAGTGTCCATGATCCCCTTCCCATTCTTCAGGTGAGGTTGCAGTCTGGATAAACATGATAATTCTATGGGTGGTAAGTACCATCCCTATCCCCAATGCCTTGCAGCTGTCCATGAGTGTACAATGCAGAAATTTCCTCTTCTTTCCTCTCCAGTGGCCATGGTTTGGGTGTGTGGGCTGTGCCACAGACTGACCCCAGTGTCGCCATGGTCATACCCACGTCCTTGTCAGCTCATCGTTCTGGCCAGAAGAGGTGTGACTGGCACCAAGCAATCCCAGCCTGGGCTGCTGCTGTCACCACTCAGTCCACGGCCGCTGGTGCTGCCTGGGGATGGGTGCTTGCTCTCCGAGGGGTTTAGTGGGGTCCAGAGCATCTTGGTGCTTCATTCGCCGTATGAGTCTGTCCACGTGTTGGAAGCAGACAAGAGCTTCGAGGCGGACGTGGTCCCAGGCGCAGGCGCTGTGGTTGTGGGCGTGGAGGAAGACGTGGACGTCCCTGAAGTACTTGTTGATGGTGAGCAGCGGGTTGCGTGGTCCTTTGAAGAGCGTGGCGTTGTCGGGGAGGCATTGCTCGAAGTGGTGGATGTAGTGCTGGAGTTTGTTGAGGAGGTCGCTGCGAGCGTGGCTGTGCCAGTGCTGGCGAGTGCTGTTGTTGCTGAGGGTGTGGAAGAGGTGCCGGAGGATGCGTAGGGCGGTGGCGGCGGCTTGGTGCGGGTGTAGGTTGTCGCGGAGGAGGGTGTCGGGGAAGAAGGGCGGCTCTTGGAGGTGGCAGGGCTGTGCGTGGCTGAGAGCCATGTCCTGGAGGAGCTGGACTGCATTCCCGGGATCATGGGTCCTCAGGTGGTGGCATGGGAGGCCGGTGGCGAGAGCCATGAGGAGGAGCAGGAGTGCCAGGGTGCTGTGCCGCAGGCAGGGCTGTGAGCATCCAGGTGCAGCCATGGTGGGTCTGTGGGTGCTGTGCAGGAGCCTGGTCCGGCTCGGTAGTGGTGGTTGCTTTGCTTGGGATGCTGCCGGGTGTGTAGCTTTATGTGCCATGGCTTTCCTTTCATCATCTAGAGAATTTCCCTCTTCTACTTTCACTTTTGTTTTTTTGTCTTGTTTTTTTGTTTGCTTTTTTTGTTTGTTTTCTTCTGAGAACTTTTGTCACTGTAGCAAGGAGAGGGCTCTGTGCTATGAGAGCAGAACTCTTTCTTGGGGCTGCTGCCCAGCAGAAGCCTGGGTAATGTGCTATTACAGGAGCTGAAAGTGTTGTAGAAGAAATTTTCCAGGTGGCTGTGCTGGGGATGTGTTTCAGGATTGTCTTTTCATCTGTTTTGTGTGTTGTCTTTTTTTGGGTTTTATTTTAAAATTTGTCTACCTAGCAGTATCTATTTTTTTCTTATTTCATGCTCTATTATTATTTATATATTATGTTTATTTTGCCTGTTAATTATTGTTTTCTTATATTTCTAATTGACAAATATTGTTAGTCTCTCAGTCTTTTTAAATTCTATTTGTATGTATATATACATTTTTTAATACTTTTTATTTTCTCTGCAGCATCTGCAGCTTTGCTAGTGCAAGAGTTTTTCCTCTCTCTGTAAAATCTTGCGGAATATTTTTTGAGCCATCTCTCATATCCTTGCATCCAGAATTGATTACCCTTGGTGTGCTGGTAGTTAGAAATAAACATACAGATGTCACAAAGGATTTTTCATCAGCTATTCATGCAGTGTTTGTGCTTTCTAGATTTTGGGGGTTTTTAAATTGTGCTGTGAATTTTTGGTGAAAATGTGGCAGTGCTAGATGGTCTGGGGGCAGGAGCAGGTGGAAATATTGTGGGTTTATTTCTATTTCACGTGCCAGTTGACTTACATATGAAAAGTGAAAGTGGGCAAAGTTCCAAGTGAAAGTTGTCACTGCTTCCTGTGTAACTTCCAGCAGCAAGAGATCCCAGTGGCTGTTGATAAAGCAAGAATGGGATTTTTTCTTGATTTTTTTTTTTTAATTTTAGCTCGAATAATGTGCATATTGTGTCAAGTCTCACTGTGGATTTTTTTGTTGTTTGAGTTCTTTTGGTGTGTGTTACATTGGGATAGCTGTCTTTGCAATCTCAAATGTACTATCCCAGTGTAACACACAAGATTTGCAAAGATCTTACAAATGCCTCAGCTTGTGTGTGTGGTACCCAGCAAGCTGCTTGGTAGAACTTAAATCTATTATGTCTCATCACTTAACCTTTTTTCATCCTATTCTGCCTCATTTTTTGAGCCTGTTTCTGATCTTTCACTTTTGGCTTTAGGCAGCTTCTCCTTTTGTAGGTCAGGAGATACTTGCTGTGTTTGAAGAGCAGAGTATCTTCCCTCATATTTTCCTTTGGGTGGGCATGAACTGCAGATGTAACTGCCTTGCAGTCGTATTTTCTAATGAATTTTTAGTTTGACTATGTGTATGCACATGTAGGATACGGATATTCAGCACTGATAATGGTTTTCCCCTGCCTGAGGTGTAGTAGGAATAATTGCAATCCTTACACCCTCTTCTTGTGTGGATTTGATTATATTTTGTCCAGTTTGTATAGGGGGGAAATGTTAGTGTGTCAGTTTATATCCACTGAATTGTGTTCACATTTCTTCTCTAAATTGTCTTTTTGTGGCATTTTCACCAGAAGATTGTGAGAGTGCTGCTTTTGAATAACCTGCTAAGATTTTTTATGTGAATTTAGTTGTGTTTTGCCAAATGATTCATGCTGGAGTTCCTAAGGAGGAATTACCAGGGAAGGAAAGGTTGATGCAATAATGACACCATTACGAGTTACAGAAAGTACCTGCAATACTAAAACTTTACCACATTATTTCATGTTCAGTGATGGAGGATTGGTAGGATTGGGTGTAGGAGACAGGGAAGTGATGCATGGAAGTGGAGCAAGGTGGAGGGTTCTGTCAACTCTGAGAAAACATTTGAGGTGCTATGGCATTTGCAGAGAGAGGTATGACAAAGGAGGAGACTTTTCCAGTGTTTGAGAATGTGTGGAAATTGATACATTACTGCTTAGAGGATTGTCTCTTTCTGGATTGGAGGTGATGAGGAGTAGAACATGAAAATTAGGAAGAAAAAAATAGACTACCAGACCCACAGGTAGAGTTCCCCTAGAGAGAGAAGAGCAAACTTCGTGCCTTTTCTCCCAAACTGAAGTCAAAATACTGCTTTGGTTTTGCTAGCATGTCCTGTCATTTCAGAGTGCAAGCTTTCTAGGAGTGCTTACCTTCTTGTAGAGGACCTAGAAGAATGGTCTTGAGTCAGTGGTTTTTTGGTATCAGCAAAAACCTCATCTTTGTGAGCACTCACCTTCAATATATTTTTATTTCTGAATTATGTACATATATCCCTGTACTAATATATTTGTTATAAAATGTACACAAAAATTAAAACTTCAAAAAGGAGAGGAAGGTTAAACAAAGGTTAAACTATTTTAAAATAATCTCAGCTGTATTTATCAAAGATACCAAATCCATTTTCTTCCTGCATCCCAGTGGGTTGTGATGCACACCTCACTTTGGAGACTACTGACCTGAGGTCTCCTGTAAAGTAGTTTAAATAAACTTTTCAGTCATACAGTAGTAATTCTTTTTCTCTCTCTTTTAATGTTTTTGCTGTTTTTGTAGCTGACATTTCCACTTTTAGAAAATGGGGCATGGTACAAGGGCAAAACTCTTAAACTCTTATATCCATGTTGTGGTTACAGTCCTGGCCTGGACCCAGGCACCCCAGGCCTTTGACCCACAGTGGTCAGTTCTGTTTCAGACAGTCTCACTGGAAGTTGACAGCTCAAGAGCTGGGAGGGAAATCACTTAGTGATTGCCTTTAACTTACCATTAAGAGACAAAATATTTGTATATAATTTGAAAAGTGTCTATGAAGTAGGTTTGTTTTTAGTCTGAGGATCCAGGTAAATTTTCAGCTATGCTGCATGATATAAGGTCAGCTTCCACCCAAATCTCCTTTAGTTCTTGCTTTTAAAATTGTCTTCTGTGTCTAGTATGCAGCCCCTAGGATCTGTCCAACTGTGTTATGGTTTCAACTATTAGTAAATGATGTTGTCTCTTTCCAAGGATTACTATGGAATTACATTCCCTGCTCCTGCAACCTTGACAGGCAGAGATGGGAGCCTTGCTAACAACCCGTACTCAGGTGAGTGCTAGCTAAAGATGAGGATGGCAAGTAAGATGTGCTGATTTTTTAGTGCAGGTCATCCTGCTGTTGCTCAAAGAGGAGTTGCTTTTCCCTTCTGTGATTGAAGAAGCCTTTCCTTGTTCCTGCTCTTGGCCTTTAGCTATCATTGTGCAAAGATTTTATTAATGCCATCCAGGATTTCAGCCAGTGGTTTTCATCCACTGCCATCTGATTACAGCTTAAAGTTAGCCATAGGCTTTGTAGTTCCTTTAATGATGGTTTTAAGTGCTGTCATACTTCCTGGTAACCAGCAAAAAGGAACACTGGTTGGATAGAAGCATAGGTAGAGGGGATTGATGTATGTCAGCTCCTTGACAAACATGTGAACATGCTGCTCTGTAGGCTGCCAGAAAATACAAGTGTTTATGAATTTTCTGCTTCATGATCACTTCTCTTGTGAGGATGTTTTTGGGGTAATAACTGAATTTCCCTTCCTACTTCTTCAATAAGGTGGCCCACGATGCAAGCCTTGCTTTCCTGGCCTTCAGCTACTGTCTTCAGAACTTTGGTGGTGTGAGGAACTGAGCATCTTAACTAGTCATGCTTGACAAATGAACAGATGTTGGCAAAAATATGCCCATCACTGCCTGTAAATCCTAACCTGCTTTCAGCCCATGAAGCTTAGCTAAACAGGTTAACCTCCGGGAGAGTCACCCTTTAACCCAATAACCATTGGCTCTCTGGCTATTTACCATGCTTCTGCTTTTAGCATTGCAATGATCTGATGGTAATGAGTCTGTTCAGACCATGTGAGATAGGTGAGTATTGGCATCTGTCTTTATCAATGGATTAGCCATGGCACGGAGTTCTGTGCCACAAACAGGCAAAATCCCTGTGGCTTGTCAGGAACAGAGACGGGGTGAGGGCTTCCCATGAACAACTGCAGGCCTTCAGGTGTAGGGTGTGTCCTGTTCTGTAGTTGTCTGCTTGTATTCAGAAGATGTGAATCCATTGAGTTCTCCACCTTTGAAGTATCTTTGATAGCTTTTCTGATCAGTTCTTTCTTTCACAGGTGATGTAACAAAATTTGGCCGTGGAGATTCTGCCTCTCCTGCTCCTGCAACCACACTGGCCCAGCCGCAGCAGAACCAGACACAGACTCACCACACGACTCAGCAGCCCTTCCTCAACCCGACCCTGCCTCCAGGGTACAGCTACACTGGGCTCCCTTACTATGCTGGAATGCCCGGTGTTCCCAGTGCATTCCAATATGGGCCAACCATGTTTGTAAGTGTGACAGCCTAAACTGAAACCCTCCCTGTGTGCCTCTCTGGTTTTGCTTTCTCCAGCCCAAACACACTACGTCTTGGAATTATAGAAAGGTTTGGGTTGGAAGGTATCATCAAAGACCATCTTGTTCCAATCCCCCTGCCAAGGGCTGGGACACCTTCCACTAGACCAAGTTACTCAGAGCCCCATCCAGCCTGACATTGAACACTTCCAGGGATGGGCCATCCACATCTTCTCTGGGCAACTGTTCCAGTGCCACACAACCCTCATGGTGATTAATACTTGTCTTATATCTGATCTAAATTTACCATCTTTCACTTTAAAACAGCTGCCCTTTGTCCTGTCACTACAGGTATATGGTATATGTTTTTCCCATCTTTCCTATAAGCTTTCTTTAAGTGTAGAAAGCTCTCCCCATAGCCTTCTTTTCTCTAGGATGAACAGCCCTAACTCTCAGCCTGTCCTCACCAGAAACAGGTGCTCATCCCAATGATCATCTTCATGACCTCCTCTGGATCTGCTCTAATAGGTCCACAGCTTCCTCATACTGAGAATCCCAGAGCTGGAGTCAGTATTCAGGTGGATTCTCATTGGAATGGAATAAAGTCAGCTTCCCTAGTCTGCAGGAAATTTCCAAAAACATGCAACATGACAAAATACCTGCAGTCCACCCAGAAGAAAAAAAATTTAAAAGGCCAGAAGTCGTGGACCACTGTGCAAGTTTCTATAAATAGCTGATAGCTGCAGCTTGTGGGCTTGATGTTCCTGAAAGCCCTTAATCGTCAAGGGGAGACCCAGAGCTGAGAGGGCATGGAGGGAGGAGACCCCATTAAGTTAGAGAGCAGGGCTGGAAGTCTCGGGAAGAAGAAGGCTATTTGGGAAGAGGCTGCTCCAGGCAGAAGGGTAGATGAGGCTATTTAGGGCCCTATAGGATAGTATTTTATGAACAGCCTCAGGCAGGAATTGATGTTTACTTTGATTCTGTGGTTCTGTGCTTCTCAGGTTTGTGGGTAAAAATTTACATTCAGCATATAAAAGAAATAAACAGCCTGTTCTGAGGGAGGGCTGCACTGCAATCACAGGGACAGCTCTAGGAGAAATGTTCTGGGGAACAAATCCACTATAGCAAGTTACTACTCTAAGCAGTCCCATGCCATCCCAGTCCTCCCAACTCGAATTCCCGACATGAGGTAGAAGGTGCCTTCTACACTAGATGGCAGAGGGAGCCTGTGTCCTGCATAACGGCACCTTCTCTTCCCATCCTTTGTCCAGGTACCTCCAGCGTCTGCTAAACAGCACGGAGTCAACCTGAACACAGCATCAACTCCCTTCCAGCAGGCAAGTGGCTACGGCCAGCACGGCTATGGCACAGGTAAGCCCTGAGCCCCTACTTCCCTGTGAGTGCCCGCGGTGCCACTCACGCACTGTGACACCCTGTCTTGTGCACACCGGCAGGCTACGATGACTTAACGCAGGGAACGGCGGCTGGAGATTACAGTAAAGGAGGCTACAGTGGGTCGTCTCAAGCACAAAACAAATCTGCTGGCACTGGACCTGGGAAAGGTAACACTTCAAGACTGGAGGTTGCTCTAGAGTGGGACTTAGAAGGGCAAACTCCCAGTGCTGTGCAGTCAACACAGCAGCCAGCTCTAAACAGGGTCATGATCCAAGCTGTTTCTCCATCTCCCATGTACAGAATGCTTTTCTAATGACCCAGTTGTTCCTTCTAAACCTCAGGCTGAACTTTGCATAAGGATTTGTATGGCTGATGCACAGCTTGGTCCAGTTATACGTAAGAGAAATGGTAAGCTGTTGCCTAAGCCGAAGTGTTCTTTGCTGAAGAATATAGTGATCCTTCAGCAGTGCTGTGTTTTTGAAATTTGAGCAGTTCAATGCTGTTGCTGAAATGATTCTCTGCCAAATCACGCCTAGGTTTTAAGTTTCTTGGTAGACACCTGAGGCAGCTATGTGTTAGGAGCAGGGCACTTCACACATCTCTGGGCTGTCTAGCTGCTGCCTGTACACCCTGTAACTCATAGCGTTGTGTCATGCCTGGAAGTGTTTCCTTTGTGACCATAAAAGCTGAAGAATATATCCAGCTCATACAAAAGCTTTATTCGGCACATTCTGGTTAGATCTGAGAAGTGTATACTGGGCTGCTTAGCACTAATTGGTTCATCCTCATGCTCAAGCAGATACCAAGCATTCGCTGTGCATTTGAAACACCAGGTGATCACACTCTCTTTGGTGGAGAAGCAGTCTGGAAACGAGCAGTGTCCAAGGAGGGTTACAAGCTTAGAGCAGTGCCCTTGAGCCCAGTCCTCTGATTCACCGAACAAAGCAACCACTGGCTTTATTCTGATCCAAGTGAAATGATCCAAGGCACCCTTTATAAAACTGTGAATAAGTGTTTGGTTTGAGCCACCTCGATGGTGAGAGTTTCTGAGCCTGTTGTGGCACCAGCCAGTGGCTTCCAGGCAGTCTGGGTGAAAGCCAGTCTGAGGCAGTGATGCTGATTCTGTCAGGGCAGAGGAGCACTGCAGACCTCACTCTTCTGGAGGATGTGGAAGGACAAGGGCTCAGATGTGTAGGAGATGCTGAGTCTCATCACTCAGGGCATTACTGGAAAGCTCTTGAATGCTGCAATATGCACCCCTGATCCTAGGAGAAGGCTGGCTTTTTGGGATCTTCAGTGAATGCTCAGAGCAGCCAACTGGTGCCTGGTGAAGTGCATTGGAATCTGAGTGTTAATGGCTGAGTTGTGGACCTGAGCGATTTATCCCAGTGGGCTTTTGCAGTGGGAACAAGAAGCTGAGCCCATTCTTTTGCTCTTATGTGGGGTGCTGTGTGTCTGAGATCATGGAGAACCAGCAGGGCAGTGCATCCCTTGAAGCTGCCAGAGGTGCCAGGAGCAAAGATTGGGATCGTGCTGGCTGGAGGGGTGACATTCTCACTGATGGTGGCATTTCTGTATTCCAGGTGTTTCTGTGACCTCAAGTAACACGGGTGTGCCTGATATCAGTGGCTCAGTCTATAACAAGACTCAGGTGAGGAGTGCTGGACCCCCCTCCCTCAGGGCCCAAGGCTGATGATTCTTATTCCCAGGCTGGCCAGTCCCAGGATCAGCAGGCCATGGCATCTCTGTCACTGGCTCTGTTTGCTGCTGGAGTGAAGTCTCATCCTCTGTCCCACTCTGTCCCACTGTTTCTGTGGTGTTAGCTCCTGCCAGCAGTGTCCTGGGTGCAAATTGAATTATAGGTGTTAGCATTTTTAATCAAAATAGTCCCCAAAGCAGGTGAGTTGAGAGGCTGTTTGCTTTCCATCAGAGGTACCAGGCAGTAGTGACCACCTGTTAACACCTGAGGGTCCCTGTCCGACGCTCTCCTGCGGCCATTGCTCAGTGTGCAGCTTCCCAGGCGAAGCAGAAGGTGCTTTGACAAGCTGTGGTGTGCATTTGGCTTATGTCCAACTCCTGTTTGATCCTCCCTGCACCCTCAGAGGGGGAAATCGGTGTCTGGCTGTGATTCATGCTTACAGGTAGGAAGCCAGCTCTCAGCTCCATGTTTAGGGGTCAAGCTTTGGCCAGCAGGAGGAAAATATTACTGCAAGTTCCTGTGGTTTTGCTGGCTTGCTCTGGAGAGGTTGAGTAATTCTAGGCTGAGCCCATTCAGTGGGAGGAGTGATTAGGCAGCTGCTGCCATCCCATGTCCCTCTGAATGAAAAGAGGTCACAGGAAAAAAACCCACAATATCTGTGAACATAAAAATGTCAAGAGCCATTAGTGCAGAAATACAAGTGAGAACAAGAGCTGAAACTCATCCTCTGGTGTGCTTGCAGGTATTCAGTGTGACTTGGCTTCCTCGTGGGGTAGGTGAAAGGTTCAGGTGATGTGTGTTTGGGCTACTCTTCTGGTCTGTTTGGGGCTGCTCATACCAGTCTCTGATGCTGTGCCACTGTCCCCTGTGCAGACATTTGACAAGCAGGGATTCCATGCTGGCACTCCACCTCCCTTCAGCCTGCCTTCTGCGCTTGGATCGACTGGGCCCCTGAACCCTGGTGCTGCCCCAGGTTATGTTCCAGCCCCGTTTCTTCATATCCTCCCTGCGCATCAGCAGCCTCATTCCCAGATGCTGCATCACCACCTTCAGCAGGATGGGCAGGTGAGTTGGCCCCTTCTGCCTCTACAGCCACTACTGCCAGGAGCACATTGCTCCCCTGTCCCAGCAGGGTCTTGGGGTGTTTGTTTCCTTGTTGTTTGCTTTGCTCATCAAGGGAAAGGGCCTTGGCAGCAGTGGCTGTTGGCCAGCTTGGGGAGGGAACCTCATGAAGTTCAGCAAGGAGAAATGCCTGTCCCTTGGGAGAAAACAGCCCCATGGACCAATATATGTCAGGGACCACCCAGCTGGAAAGCTGCTCAGCAGGAAAGGGCCTGAGGGGCCTGGTGAGCACCAAGCTGACCATGATCCATCAATGAGCCCTTGCAACACAAAAGAACAACGGGATCATGAGCTACACCAGGCACGGCATTGCCAGCAGGTCAAGGGAACTGATCCCTGCCCTCTGCTCAGCCCTAGTGAGGCCACAGCTGCAGCATCATTTCCAGTGCTTGGCTTCCCACTGTGGGAGACGTATTGGAGAGTATCCAATGAGGGACTGACAAAGGGGCTGGATCATGTCTCCTGTGAGGAAAGGCTGGGGGAGCTGAGACAGTTCAGCCTGGAGAGCACTGAGAGGGGATCTCATCACTGTGCAGAAAGGGAAGACGTAAAGAGGACAGAGCCAGGCTCTTTCTAGTCATGTCCAGTGACAGGAATAGGGGTGGTGAGCACAAACTGAAACACAAAGGGTTTCCCTCTAAATATCAGAGAAAATGTTTTTGCTGGGTTGATGACCAAGCACTGCCCAGGAAGCTGGTGGAGTCTTCATCCTAGAAGTTGTCAGAAGATGGTGCTGGGCAGCTGGCTGTCGGTGATCGTGCTTGAGCAAAGGGATTGGACAAGATACCTCAAGAGATCGCTGCCAGCCTCAGGCAGGCTTTGTGTGAGGAGTCAATCCTGCTGTGGACTGGGGAGGGATGATTTGTGGAGTGTGAAGCCAAGGCAGGCGCTGCTGTCCCCTGTCTGTGGCAGGAGGACAGGACGTGAGCACTTGTGCTGTGATTTTGGGGAAAAATGAAGCACCCCCCCTTGCAGGTTGCATGTCAGCATGCAGGTTTCACCTGCACATGTGTTTACTTTCCTAAAACTTAAATATTCCTTGAAAAAGCTGGTGTTCAGCCTTGGAGTCCAGTAACAGGACATGATTTTGTGCTCCAAATGTGTGACATCCTTGTCTGGTGCGCCACCTCAGCTCACCTTGGGAAAGCTCCTTTGCTGTGCTTGGCCCTGCTCCTAACTTCTCTTGTGCTTGGATCTGTTGTGGGTGGGAGGCAGTAGGATGGTGCATCCCCGAGTTCCTGCTTAGTGTGTCCATGGTTGCTTGGCGATTGTGAGATGTAGAGATGGTGGAGAGCAGAAACATCTGTTCAGGGGGGAATCATCCCTGTGCTGCTGGGTGTTAGGGCTGTCCCTGGTGATGTTGGTGTGGGCTTGTCTTCCTGGGAATGTTATGGCAGCTGATGACCCCTGTCTCCTTTGTTTTCCATTTCTAGGGTGGATCTGGCCAACGCAACCAACCCAGCACCATGCAGCAAAAGTCTCAGGCTACCAAAACCGCCTATGGCACTTCTCCGTACTGGACAAACTAAATCCGAAACCAGGGAGGGGAGAGAATGAAAGGAGAGGAGGAAAGAAAAAAAAAAAAAGAAAAGAAAAAAAAAGAAAATAAAAGCCGAAGCCCATTCCTGGAATTATTAGGAAAAGTTAACTGCTCAGCCAAATGTCTGTGCGGGGAGAACTGCAGCCAGCCAGCCATCCTCTGTGTGACTCGCCTGCTTCCTCTTTGAGTTGCTGTTATATGTAATATATTTATGTATGTATTTGTAAATGTAATAGAGGCTAAATGTGGTTTTCTGCATCTTGCAGCCTCTTTTATTTTCTTTGTAGGAAAACTAATTATTCATTTTCCATCTGCACCAGGGCATCCTTCTTTCTTTGTTTTTTATTTTAAGCTCTATGGGTTTTGTAACTCTGTCAGACAAAGACAAACTGCGCCTTTTTTTGGAGCTGGAGCCCATTTTTTTAATGCAGTTCTAAATTCAGACAAATGAGATCTGCCCTCCAAAAAACCCAAATCAAGATGTGTCCTGTTGGTTTGATTTTGCCCCCTGGCCCGCCAATATAGCTGTTATTTTAGAGGGGGAAAATAAAAGAAAGGAAAAAAAAATGTTTTGTGGGCCTTTCCCTTTCTTTCATTTCCTCCCTCCCTTTCTCGCTCCCTCTTTCTCTCTGTGGAAGACAAACTCTCATGGGCAGTTTCATCACTTTGGCCTCAAGCTGCAGTCTCAACTTTTAATTTTTCAATTTTTTAATAATAAAAAAAAAAGGACAGGATTTTAATTTTTGTTTGTGGGGGGTTTTTTTGTTGTTGATGGTGATTTTCTTTAGCAAGAGACTTTGGATGGCTCAGTGTGTCCTGGAACCTCCTTTGCATCATTAGAGGCAAAAACTATGTAGCGGTTTCTTAAATAAAAGTATAAGCTGTGTCTTGTACCTCTTTTTGCCCTGAGCCACCTTCCCAGGAAAGCCAGAGCTACTGGATGGAAGCTTCATTTGTCCCTCCCCACTTTTTTTTAAAACAAAGACGTTAGAGGCAACTCCTGGTCCTTCTTGTCCTGCACCAGTGCGGTGAATGTTCTAGGAGTTTAATTTCTTTTAAGCCCTTCCTCCACCTAATAAAGATCTGAGCATATCACTGGTGTTCGTCTGCATTTTCAAAGGCTCCAGGAACAGTTTTACAGTCTGTCCCTTTCCACCTGCTCCTGCAACAGCAGCCAAGCTGGGAGGGTAAGAGAGTAGGTGGGTCTGACAATGGTGAGTTCATCTGTGTGCTGAGAGCGTTCAGGCACCCACAGCAGGGATGGGATCGGGGGCAGCACCCTCACTCCTGCTATGAGCAGTCTCTGCCTTTGGTGTCTCCTGGGGTGGTGCTGTGAGTCCCTCTGAGCAGCTGGAATTGGTAAGGATGGAGCACAGCTGCAGCTCTGCCCTCTTGTTTTGCCCACGAGGTCCATGGGCTCCACTGGGAGGAAGGGCAGGGGTGTGAGGGCTCTTGAGGGAAGTCTCCTGCCCCAGGCTTACCCTGGTCATCCTGTCCTTGTGCAGCAGAGGAGGTGGGTAAATGTGAAGCACACAACAGGCAAGGGGCTTTTTTTTTTACTTCAGTATCCGCAAGAAAAAGGAAGTCTGTTTCTACCCTGAGAACCATTTCTCTGTTACCAGCTCTTGGGCCCTGTGAGCCCAGTTGTCACCCAGCCCTCCCCAGCCTCTGAGCAGCACAAAAACTACACTGGCATTCCTCTGCCCTGGCTCAGGTTTTTGGTTAAACTCCAACAGCTGCTCCAAGCCCTTGGCAGCTGCTGCCCCACTGCCACCAGCTTTGAGGCCTGAATGTCAAGGAGGGCAAAAATGTTTCTGCAGGCTGGGGCCTGTCAGCTTGTACGAGGCTGCAGCAGCAGCTGAGCCCTTGCAGCAGCAGCTCCTCATTTACCTGCTTCAAAACACAGACTTCCCCAGAGCTGCCTTCACACTCTTGAGGTCTTGCTTATAAACACTCAGTGCTGCCCCACAGATGTAACTCAGTTCTTGCATGTGTATCACAGTCCAGAAGCAGCTGGAGCTGAAAAAAGGCAACAGGTGAGAGTTGGTACTGGCAGCCCCTGAGCCTCAGGTCCCACACCTTCCCAGCTGCTCTGGGGTCTGCCCACAGACAGAGCATTGCCCTCAGCCACAGGCAGGCTCCTCTTCTCTCTGTATGACTCAACAGAATGGTTCTTCCTTTCCCTACACTGTCACTTCGGCAGGACTTGCCTGCAGCAATTTGCTCTCTAAGTCCTGTTCTGCTGATGGCAGAGCCGAAGCTGACCAGCTGCACTTGCCCATCAATGAAAGGATGGGAAAACCTCCCTTCACAGTCCCCTGGGCTTACCCAGTGCAGGATGGGCTGCAGCCTTTGCCCTGCGTCTGGTCCCACACTGCTGCTGGAGGAAGCAGCTACTGGCAGTTCTGGGCAGCCTAGTGCTGTAGGGTCAGGGAGGAGATACAGGTGGGCCAGATCCCATTTGTCCCAGTGCGTTCCCCAGTATGGAGACTCCTTTGGGAAGGCAGCTCCGAAATACCATCACCCTTCCTCCAGCTCGGCTGTGCAGCAGAAGCACTTGGGCCCCAGCCACATTTGACTCAGCAGTTGCTGTGCTGCCATCGATACCAAGTGCAGCCAGCGCAAGTCCCTGACACTTGTCCTGCTAATTTTAGCTTGACTGCAGCAGCCGGGGCACTGCAAACACCCTGCTCCCCTCCTGAGCCTGCGGGGAACAGCTGGGACAGGCAGGGCTGGCACCCGGGAAGGGCTGGCAGCCATGACCTCATTTTCTCTGCCAAAGCTGCTCCCTGACCCAGCGGTTGAACTCCTCCTCCACTGCTTCCAACCCTTCCAGAAGCACTGCCAGGGCACTGGCCACCAGCAGCTCTGGCCCGAGTCCTGCATCCCTGCTCCACATGAATCCATGAACCACCTTCTCACTGGTCTCTCCCTTCCTGACTGACAAAGACTAAATATAACTGCAAAGTTCTGGTCTTTTGCCGAAGTCCTTCTCTAAATCAGTTTATTCTTCAGTCTTATGTGCAGGCGGCTTTATTTTGCAATAAAAGTATAGATATTTGTGTATTAATATGTCTGTTGATACCATGGCAGCAATGAACTCATGGACAGCTGTTATTCAAAGCTTTGAGTATCCATGAAATGTAACCAGCTCAAACGTGGAAGTAACAGCACGGAGGTATTTTTATTTCATATTTTTATTAGTAGACATGTGCAGAAAAGACAAAATATAACTACTGAAGGAGAAGACAACACAAAAATGCATCAGTTAATTCTTTCTGGTAAATTATACTGAAGAAAAAAAAGGAAAATATCCGGGAGTTCAGCTAAGAAAACTACTAAGAAATCTAGTGCACCCTGCTGGTTTCAGAATGGTTGAAAATTGCATTTGAAGGGACATGTAGTTGCAAATGTAAACTCTAATATTGGCTGAAACAGGAGAAAAAGGGTTAAGAAAAATCCAGAATACACAGAGCAGGTAAACATTTTTCTGCAATCTCTTAAATAGTTTAAAAAAAATCCCCTCATACTTCAGTTGTATCTCAAAAGAAAAAAAAAGAAACCAGCAAGTCAACAAGCAATGACACTGCACAGGACAGTGGGGAAGAGAAATTAGTCAGGTTAATGTTGGAGCTCTCAAAAGAGGTTGCTTTTTTGTCATTAAAAAAGGGTAACAGAAGAGTCATAATAATGCATCTTACAACACCAAGCTTGGAAATACAAGTCACTGGAGAGTATACAGTGAAGACGGTCAAAAGTACAAGGGAAATCCTGAAAGATGCAGTATCCTCATTTCCAACCAAGTCATCAGCAAAGCCAGCGTTGCCACACTCTGCTCCTTCACCCCCCACAGCCGCCTGAAAGCTGGAGGTGGGTGGCCCTGCCCTCGTGTGGCCCCGAGTCCCGGACTGCAGCCGGGAGCAGCAGGGGCCCATTTGCCACCCCTGGCGCTGCCCTCGCGGGGCTGGTGCGACGCTGGGCGTGACCCAAACTGTCACTAGACATAGGAGATCCCCACTGCCGGCTCCAAAAAGCACTTGGGGCTGAGTCAGTCCTTGCTGGAAGAAGGCTGACACCTCAGGAGGGTGCAGCTGCCTTCCCAGATAACATGCAAGCAGGAAGATAGGCGGCCAGAGGGAGCGTGGGGGACAAGGAATCGCCACTAGGCTGCCTTCACTGCCTGCGGCAACCTCTCCCTTTCCTTCTCCTTCTCCTTCTTCTCCTTCTCCTTCTCCTTCTCCTTCTCCTTCTCCTTCTCCTTCTCCTTCTCCTTCTCCTTCTCCTTCTCCTTCTCCTTCTCCTTCTCCTTCTCCTTCTCCCTCTCCCTCTGGGCATCGCACTCGGAGCTTTTGTTCAGTCTCGCCCCCGGGACGCAGCCATGGAGGGGATCCAGAACAAAGCCTATTCCCACCGAAGCATCCCCGAGGGACCGCAGCTGGTGACGTACTACGGAAAACCCTGAGATACACGGAGGGGAGGCGCAGGCTCTGGTCAGGGTGATGCCTCTGTACCTGTGGGGCCGAAGGTCTCGCCCGGGCAGGGCCAGCTCCTCCGATCTGCTCCCAGGGCTGCCAGGCCCGGCTGCCGATCCAGGGATCATGCGAAAGGGGAACTCGGGGCACTGCACCACAGCCAAACACGAGCACGCTGCGACAGGGGGACGGCGCCGAGGGCCTGGGGAAGAGGGTTCTGAGACAGGACCATGCGGGATCCCCCTAACCACGACGGAGCACCCTAAGCTCTGCCAAGGGCTCCCAAAAACATGCGGGAGGCTGAGCTCGGGGCACCAGGTGAAGCACGCTGCTGAAGAGCCTGTGAAAACCTGCCGCTGGCCTGCTCTGCTGCGGGGCTGCACCCACCCCTGTGCCCCAGGGAGCCGAGCAGGAGGAGCCCAGCACCGCCCGCCTCTGCCCCGCAGCACAGGGACAGCCCGGACAATCCCGCGGGCACCAAGGCGAGCTCCGAACTCCGCCGGCCTCAGCCACAGGTGACCTACGCAAGCGACAGAAGGTGGCTCCAGCTGCTCAGGGCTGCGGCTGCAGGAAGCAAGGGCTGCCGGCCAGCACGGGGCAGGAGGCTGCTGGTCTGTCCCACTGCCAAAAATAAGTCCAGCATGAACGGTGGCCTGCTGGGCAGCAGGATGCACATCTGCTCTCCTCCCTCCGGAGAGGGGCAGCTGGCAGCAGATCTCAGCAGAACAGCTAAACTGAACTTTTTCGACCCTATTCTAGTCTGAAAAAAAAAAATAGCAACCCAGGGCTCAGTTATACAGACGTGAAGTGTTAAGTGTTTATTTTAGGGTTCATAGCACAAGCCTTTTCCAGAGACAAAGCTGATTGAGCCCTCTGTGGTTCCAGGGGCCAGCTATTTCCTAACTTAGCAGGCTGAAAAGGAATACTGTACCTTTCAGTGACAACCCATCAAGCTCAACACACAGTAGCTTTACACTCTCCGCCCCACACCTTATAAAGGAAAAGCCACCACCACAAGGCTAAACGAATGTACACACGCTATTATTGTAAATGGAGCAGCTAAACCTTGGCAATTTGCTTTGTGGGGATTTTTTTTTCTTCTCAGTAAATGCAGCACTTGAGCTCCCGAAAACCCGGCTTCCAATGGGTTTGTTCCAGCTTTAAATACATTAAACATCTCAATGCAAGACTGTATTTAATTCAAGAATCTAAACACGAGCAAACCTGTTTTGCTGTGAGCGTTTCGTAGAGAAGTGAAAAGGGGAGTTTCTTTTTTAAAAAGAAAATGTAATACAGTGATGAAAGGGNCTGCTCCCTTCTGGCCTGAGTCGGCAGGGCAGTACAGGGGCATAGAGGGAGCAGGTCACGACTCCTCATTGCCAGAATCATCATCATCGTAACAGTCGGCATCCTCTTCCTCCTCGTCTTCATCATCAATGTCGTCATCGTACAAGTCGTCGTAAAGCAAATCTGAACTGTTGTCATTGGAAGGCACTTTAGTTTTGATGCAGTACTCTGCCAGTGTAGTGGGGACCTTCACGCCATCCTTCTCTGCCTCAGCTTTGGTAGCCAAAACTTGTTTCCTGTAGGGAGAAGGACACAGCAGGACCATGAGCAGAGCTGTGTGCCAGTGGCTCAGCTCCTCACCCCCCCTCCAGGCCCTGAGGCAGCTCATGATCAGGGGAGCTGAGGGTTGCAGGAAGCACCACAAGCAGCACTGGAAACAGATTTGGTTCCTGCGGCCCCGGGCTTGGGAGCATGCCAAGGGTGTCTGCAGCACACATGCTCTCAGCAACATGAAATCAGTTATTCCACAGGGAATTAGAGACCTGCCAGAGGCCAAAGCAAATTCCATTTGCTGCTGTAGGGATAGTCAGGGATTTCCTAGGATGATTTATTGACTCTGCTGCTGACAACTCTTCCACAGTGTGCTCAAAACTGCAATTCCCACAAGCCTTTGGCAGCCCTCAGCCCCCACTGGCAGGTCAGAGCAGCTGGGGCACATGGCAGCACCCCTGGACACAGCCCAGGCCTGGCAGAATCCAAGTGTTTCCCATCGCCCCTGCTGCCTCCCAGCAGGGAGAAGCAGATGGCAGCCTGTCCCCTCACCCACCCACTGCTCCTCAGCCTGCCATTCCCTGTGTGGGGTACACCCAGCTCTGCTGGAGCCGAGAGNCTGCCTGCCCAGCTGGCAGAGACAATGCTGACGTAGCCTCATGCCAGCAGCCCTGGCCCATGCTCACATTATCCCCCTACAGCTCCCGACAAACCATGAACTTCTCCAAGGGCAGCAATGAGCAGTGATTCCAGCTAATCCAACCCAGTGCTGCAACCCCTAGACAAATCCTGTTGATACTCCTTTGAATTGCAGGGACAAGATTATGATTCATGCATGCATTAAGCACAGAAATTAATAGGATGCAGTCAGTTTGCATCACATCCCAAGCAATGCAGGGCTCAAAGACAAGCAGGGTCTTCAACTGGAATTTACTAGTAGCCAATAAAAAAAGAAAAATTTAAAGACATATCAGCCCAGTCCTCCTGCTCCAGAAGTCTGCACTGCTTCTGTGTGCTGAAAATTCTGCAGAGACCAGACGCATGGACTTTGAATAAGACACTGAAATTAATTTCCAAATTAAATTCTACTGTGTGAAGCTGGTTTGAGTAAATTCTGGAGGCAGCCTGTTTGATGGGATTCAAAGCAGGAGGCCAGTAGCTGAGTATCACACATGGCAAACCTTACCTTATGATTTCGGCGTACTCCTTGTCTTTTCCTTTACTGTCCCTCCATTTCCTGAACATGACTGACGCATCCACATTGGCTGGGGAGAATGTGTTGGGCTCATTAAGCAAAGAAATTACACTCAGTAAGATAGTCCTGGAAGAGGTAACCACAACAGCAGAGTCAGAGCTAATGCATTCATGGATTCTGGACGCCCACAACTTTTTTAGGTATTGCATCATAAACTTGTTTGAAGTTAAGTCTTAAGCTGAGGACAGTGTTTTAAAGAGAGCAGGTATTTATGAACCTCAGACCCTGGTCATTGGTGTAGGGAAGGTGATACAACACAAACCTCATGTGACTCCAGACTATCATGTCTGTGCATGTGTTTGGGGCAGGGCAGCAGGCAAAGCTACAATCAGACCAGAATTCAACTTGTCTGCACCACCCACAGATGGGGGGGGGCTGGAAACCTACTCTGTGAGCTGTTCCTGGTGGCTTGCAGCCTCCAGCAGAAAGCCAGGCGGTTTACCTGCCAGCCCAGGGAGAAGAACCACTATGACCCAAGGCCATCAGAAAAGGCTGCACTGCTTTTCCCCTGCTCTGCCAGGTGGAGGGAGGCTGAGGTCAGGGCAGGTCTCTCCTCTCCTCAGCTCATGCCCCACTGAGGCTGCAGCAGCAGCTCTCGAGCACAGCAAGGGGAGGACAGCGGAGATGCTTTTCAATGCCCAGGCAAGGCGCCAGGGCCCAGCGGGATTCAGCTGCTGGTACTCAGCAGAGTCAGCACGAGCCAGTCACGTAACCCCTGGCAGGCAGGCAGACAGACAGACAGGCAGCCTTCTGGGATTTCTAGCCAGGTGCCATGCTCTGCTGGCATTTACCAGCTGCAAACACCGTCCTCTTGTCCAGAGCTTTCTCCTGCAGTTCCCTTTGCACCTGAGAGATGCAGCCTTTGCTGCTCAGGCAGTGCCCCAGCCAGCACAAACACCCACATCCAGCCACCAGCTGAGGCTACCACAACAGCATCATCCGTCCCAGTGGTCCTGCCAGCAACAGCTTCCCTTTCAAGTGGAAGGGACAAACAGGAGACAGGGAATAGTTCTTGAAACACAGAATTACCTAACAGCCACTTTGCAGACCTTGATTAAGGGAGACTGGGAGCCGCAGTTGTGTTTGCACTGATTTAGGGGCATGTTCAGGGCGCATCTACCAGATCATATATCTGGGTACAGTTCCAGGAAATGCTTGGTCATTTGGATGCTGAGTATCTTGAAAGGTTTTGAAAATGAACACTTGTGTCTGGACAGACTGTTCAGCACAGCTATCAAGAGAGTCTTACACAATTTATCTCCTAAATTATATAATTCTGTATGAAAAGAGAACAGCAGCTCTGGAAAGAACTGTCTCATTGGACAGGAACGATGGGCATAAGAGATCATTTTCTACTTCATCTCAAGAATTCATTTAAGAGCCTTTGATTCTCTGCAAACAGGCTGCAAAGCCAGCATGTCAGCTCCAGCATCATGCAGCAGCTTTCATGTAGAGCAAACAAAGTCTAGGGAAGGCCAGGGACAGGAATTCATGTCTGAGTTTAGCATCTGCTCTACCACACTTCCATCAACAGTGAGAAGAAGCCAATTTTCCTTGTGGTGTCCAGACATCAAAGTCACTCAAAGCTACTTAAATACACCAATGCAACTGTAGTAGGGGTGAAGCTTGCTGAGCTCTTCGTTTGCTCATTCATTTTCATAATGTGCATCCAGCACATTAGAGCAGCTCTATCATTGCCATTATCCGTAAGAGCTGGACAGAGTCCTCATCTCAAACTCAGTTGCTGTGGACAAGGTACAGCAACAGAAAGGAACCCCAACATGGGGGATCTGACCAAAACCACTAAAAAAGTTCAGTCATGTGGGACTGAAAACCTCACAACCAGACACAAACTGCATGGGCTGGATACAGGCTGAGTCTCCAGGATATTGTCAGTTAGACAAGGTTGCTCTAGCATGGAAGAGCAGCCAGCAGAGGCTCAAAGAACAGATCTGTTAAGAACCGTTTTTTCTTGAATATCAACTGAAGAAGCCTCAGAGACAGATCAATTTTGTTGCAAAGAGACATGATGTAGATTGGCTGGTACTCTCAACTAGCACTTCCTATTACATTCCTTGTTGAAAAAGGATTTTTTAAAAATTCCAGCTGCTATGAACATTGTAGCCCCTCAGAGCCACGTCTAGAGGTAGGTATAGATTGGTGCAACTGCGTTTTTGCCCTCTGGTATAAAGTCTTTGCCTAGGCTGCACCGACAGTCATATTACTGCATCAAGCTATTTGTGGAATCTGCCCAAATCTTAGGCAGCAAAAAGAAGCCAAGAAAAATGGGAATCCTCAGGAAACAAAGCAGTAGTGAGACAGTACATCACCTATCTGCAGGAGATACAAGCGTACCAGTATCGTGAATACTGTTCTGAGTCCTGGCCTGTGAAGTTTAAGGACAGGGGAGACAGGGGAGATGTGGAGAAGGACAACTAAAATCAACAGACAGCCTCAATCCTGAGCCTTGCCACCACCCACTCAGCTCCATGCGACACAGGAAGCAGTATTCTCTGCCAAACAGATCAGAGTTGCATTCCTTCCCATCTTGCTGGGTGTTTGCTCTATTTACTTATGTCTACCTCACCGAGCTCCCAGTGATGGGAAAGTCCATACTGATTGTGTTTAAAAGAATAAATGAGCCTGCTTGACACCCTTAGATGTAGAAGCACAGGTGAACCCTCATGGTTGAAGAATGAAATTCTCCTCTTCAGACACTTAACCCTGATCTGTGGGCAAACAGTCAACACTTGGCAGGATTTGCAGAATTCAGCAGCTGAGGAGCAGCTCCCTCCCACACCTTCAGCTCCTCTGCCTTCTGTCTGACACTGTGGAGCCTTCCCAAGCCAGATGGGACCCCAGCAGGATGTGCTGCTTTTGGAACTGGACCCAATGGGTGATACTGGTAACAGGCTAGTAGCAGAAGACCAGTTTTATTCATTTGCTGATACATTCATTTGCTGAGGAATGTTTTGTTGAGTCACCCTTAAGCCCAAGATGTTTCAAGAGCATAAGCACCAAAAACTGCGACTGTGGTGAGGGAGAGCAGAAATTAGAGAACACAATGAGAACACAATGAGAAGTTCCATGTCAGTCTCTAGGGTTGAATATAATGAAATGCTCCACATGTATGCATGATATATGTAATTAATGCCCAAAGCTGTTTCCTAACTGTGAGTTACGGCTTGTCACCTAGTCAATTCTTAATTTGACAGTGTCTTGTAATGAGAATGAAATTCAGCAGCTGTTTCAAAAACATGGACAGGTTAAGCCTTGAATGCCTGTGGTACTTAGCAATCCTTTGTATTTTTGGCAGGAAGAAAACCACCCAGCTGCTCATCACACCACTCAGCAGGACAGGAGACAGACAAACAATGGAAGGCAAACAAAAGGCAGGACTCTGCAAAGTTGCTTCTACTGGTTGTAATACTCAAAAACATCCTGTATTGGGTTTGCAGGGCCAAGCTTTGGTAGCAGGAGGGCTACAAGGGTGGCTTCTGTGAGAAGCTGCCAGAAGCTTCCTCCATGTCCATCAGTGCCAAGCCCCAGCAGCTCCAAGGTACCACTGGTCAAGGCTGGGCCAATTGGAAAGGGCAGTAATGCCCTGTGATAATACATTTAATAAGAAAAAATCTGAATTGTGTCCAGAGAAGTGTGGAGTGAGAATATGTGAGAGGGACAACCTTGCAGACACTCAGGTCAATGTAGAAGGAAGGGTATGAGCTGCTCCAGGTACTGGAGCAGAGATTTGCCTGCAGCCTGTGGTCAAGATGATAGTGAAGCAGCTATGCCCTTGCAGCACAGGGAGGGCACAAGGGAATAGAGATCTATTTGTAGCCCCTGGAGGAGCCCAGGCTGGAGCAGAGAGATGCCTGAGAAGAGGCTGTGCTCCTGTGGGAGAGTAACTCCCGCTGGAGCAGCCTGCCCTTGAAGGACTGCATCCTGTGGAAGTGTGACCCATGCTGCAGCAGTTTGGGGAGGACTATTGCCCAGAAGTTCATGGAGAACTGGCCTGCTGTGGGAGAGACCCTGTGGCGCAGCAGGGGAACACTCCTCCGTCCTTTGCAGCAGGAAAAACAACGTATGATGAACTGACTAATGTAACCCCCATTCCCCTACCCCCCTACACTGCTGGGGGAGGAGGCAGAACTGGGAAGGAGGGAGAGGCAGGGGGAAGGTGTTTTTAAGGTCTTATTTTACTTCTCTACTCTGATTTTGTTAGTAATATTTAATTAATATCTCTAATTCTACTCTATTTTGTCTCTGATGGTGTTTGGTGAGTGATCTCTCCTGGTCCTTATCTGAAGAACATCAGAACAACAAATAGGTAGGTAAGGCTGGGAAGATTGGATTTGGATAGCTCAGGTAGACTTAGGCTGGGAGCAAAAGGGTGAGCTATTTCTAGCCCCAGGCAACTTCAGGACATCTAGGAGGGGATGCAACACACAGATGGGCTTGTGCCTGAGGAGTAGACCTGACTAGAAAGGCCATCACACAGGTTATCCACCAATGTGAAACATGTGCTGCCATCAAGTGAGCCACATGAGTGAAATATCCCTGGAATAGAGGGCAGTGGCTCTGGGTTTCCAGTAAGGTGAAGCCTGGCAAATTGATTGCATTGGGCCATTGCCACAAGTATGCCAAGGCAAGAGCTACATGCTCACCACGGCAGAGGCAACAACTGGCTGGCTGGAAAGGTATCCAGTAAACCGTGCCACTGCTCAGAACACGATCTCAAGTCGTGAGAGACACATTTGGTGGCAACACAGTGCCCCAGAGAGAACTGAGTCAGGCAAGCCTCATAAACTCTTGGGCAAAGAAACACTGAGTGAATAAATCACATCCCTTATCACTCACAAACCTCTGGAAAGACTGAGAGATGCTGAAGGCTGTGAAGAGCGTTAGGTAATGGGGCATGGACGCACTGAGATGCAAATTTCGCAGAAGCCACTTGGCTGGTCAACACTAGGGGATCTGCTAATCACCACAGCCCTGCCCAAACTAAGCCCTGTGGACACAGCCAGGCCAGCTGGCCCAAATTAACCAAAGGAATGTTCCATACCATATGACATCAGTTCAGATACAAAAGCTAAGGGAGAGAGGAGGAATGGGGGACATTTGTTATATCACAATGTTTGCCTTCTGGAGCAGCCGCTATGCAAGCTTCCCAGGAAGTGGCTGAACACAGCTCACCAATGATAAGCAGAGATTAATTTTTTTCCCCCTTTGCTTATGCAAATGCAAGCTTTTGCTTCAGTAAACTGTGTTATCTCAAACTACATGTCGTTTTTCATGTTATTTTTCTCCCCCCATCCTGCTGGGAAGGGGAGTAATAGAGTAGCTTGGTGGGCACCTGGCACCCATTACACCTACTTTTCCACTAGTGGTATCTTGAAGAAGATAACAGTGACTAGAAAACACTTGAACATCTGAGATAATTTGCCTTAAGAATATGAAACTTTGTGAAGAGGACAGAACGCTCTGCACTGTCAGCCCAGTATGAGGACACAGCATCCCAGTATGTTCACATGGACTGCTAAGTCTGGTTCCCAATTAATTCAAGCCCAAAAACCCATAAAACCTTAAATTCCCTCCCAAACGTCTCCCAACATAGGCCTTAGGTCTTGCAGAGATGACAGGCCTTTGAGGTCACCACTGCACAACATATTCACAGTTACCTGACATTTTGGGTAGGGTTCCACCTCTCGGAGGGCAGCTCTCCACTTTGTGGGTCATCTACAGGTGGGTGAAGAATTGAAATACATACATCTCCATTCTGCAAAAGACAGAAAAAAGCACTGAGAATAGCTTGGCTGTAGGCTGAGGTCTGATGACTCAAATCCACCACTCTGGCTGTCTTCTGAGCAGTTTAACCTCGTTGATATGAATACCCAAGTGCCAGTAAAAACCAACAAGGACTGGAAATGGTTCTGAATTTTTCCCGGATCTGCTTTATACACAGGGGTTAGCCTGCAAACCGGCAAAAAAACCCACTCTAAAGTCAAGAGGTTTAAAGAATGTAGCAAAGCAAGCAAAAATAGTAACAAAATAACATAAAACTAAATTGGTCTCCAGACAGCAAGTGCTAGGGTCACAGTGATATAAGCTTTAATCACAGGATGCAAAGAAGGGTTAAAAAAATTTTGTGTTCCCAGCGGTAGCTTGAGTTAGCTACAGGAATTTTTGAATTGAAGCATTTAATCACCATCTACTAGCTCAGGTATGAAAACATTACTTCTCCCAGGACACAAGGATGTTGAACAGATGGTGTAGGGCAGGCTTACACAGCTCCCCTAGGACACAGGTATTTGAAATACCAGATGAAAGAGCAGGAGATGCTCTCTGAAGGTTTCACTGAAAATCCCTTCCAGCATGCAAGAGGAAGAATATACTGGCAGCATATGGAAGCCATACAGCCACATAATCCTCAATATGTGCTCTACTCACCAGTGTTATGGCCTGAATATAGATTTAAAGCTCTGTAATGCCTATTAAAGAAAGCTGCCAACCCAATTCTCCATCAGCAACAGCACTCTGACACAGTTGCTTTGTAGGAGTGCTGGAGCAGGATCCACCACAGCTGATATCCTCCACTGAGGGACGCATGTGGTCCCAAAGTGTTACTGCAGGAGGGGCTGAAGGTGCAGGTGAGGCCTGAGGCCAGCCAGCAGACGATGGCCATTTTTCTCCCTTGCAGCCAGCTGTGGGGTGAATCACAAGTTCCAAGAGGCAGCCCCACATCTTGAGCAGGCACAGCCCCAGCTGAGGGGCAGCACTCATGCTGTCCTGTGTCGCCCTGGCCCAAGGCACAGGCTGATGACAGGATAAGCTCTGTTCAGGACTTGAGGCTGGCAGCTCCCCATACATCTGGTCTCACGTCCTTCCAACACTGCTGGAGCGCAGAGCAGGGCTGCTCACAGCAACAGCATCTGTGCCTTTGAGCCCAAGCCAGTGATCACAGCTACAGATAGCAGCAGCTCACCTGGAGGGTTGTGATCCTTATCCAGATTTCAGTGGTGCACTAACCCTGGCAAGTGTGCTAATATAGTAAGCTGTTGTCACTTTGAAGCAGGTTTTAGTCAAGAACCCAACAATACAGCACCTGGAGCTGCTGAATTGCAAAGGAAATACTTATAGTGCTGGAACAGTTTGCTATAAGAAGGCAGTTTCCCTTTTAGGACCCCACCAGGCTTGTGAAATCTTGGAATTTTTTAGTATCATTCCAAGGTGAAGTTAACTTTACTAATGTTAGACTATGCTCACTCTGCTCTGCTTTTACTAATAATTCCTATTAGTTTTTGCTTCAACCTTTTCCTGGGAGAATGCAATGCTGGTGGCCCAGAGAGGGTAGCACAGCACTTAGGAGAACTTCCTGAAGCAATCAGGTCAGCAGCATGTGGACAAGCAGATACTTGGCAATATGAGGATAGAGGTTAGCAAGGATCTAAGAAAATTTTGTCTTGCCACAGTGTTACATGTTTGGAAATTGGATTGCATTAAGAGTCCAGGAGGGTAAAGGTACAACAGGGTCTGATGTGGTCAGCACAAGGTTCTAGGGATCAGGATAGTCAGAGACCAAGCCTTTCCCTGCGTGCATTTTTGAAAGACAAACAAGGAGAATGGGGTATTCATCTGCCATGAGAAACAGCACACACTTCTATCAGGACTGAGAACTGTTATGTCATAAAAATAAAGAGCAAGAGAATGCAGTTCTACCAAAATTCAATTAGACGACCCAAGTAAACTGGAGATGGGAAAAACACACATTACTCAAGCCTCATTGCTCAGAACTGGAATGTCAGCCCCAGCTTCTCATCTGGTCCTACCAGCAGATTCTGTAAACTGCTACTTTCTTTCATCTTCCTTGCACTAGGAGGGACTTTTTCCCCCCCTCCTCCTGATAAACCCTCAAAGCTCAAACACTTTGCTGAGATAGTCTCAGTTTCATTTGGAGTTATCCCAGTGCCTCACCTTCATTGCTTAAATGTTGTTTCCAAAACAGTCTGCAAGCTGCTTCAGATTCCTTCAGCTACAAGAAATACTGCTACGAACACAAAGCACAAAGCTGAGAGGTCGAGTATTTGAAGAGTAAACCCAAAATACATCCATCAAATTTTAGGTTAGTTTCTCCTCCTACCTTCAGTTGTTTCTAGTCAATTTTTCACCAAGGCTTGGTTTTGTATGTTTCATTTTGGTAACCATTTCCCACTCACCTCCTGCATGAGGATTTCCTGATTCAGAATCAATACCCACAATATGGGTCTGCAATAATCCGAGGATTTCAAAGTTATCTTTATAGATCAAAATTCCATGTAACTGAAATAGAGCTTTAAAGAGAAACAACATCCTCGGCTACATGCAAGATCCTGTGCCAAGTACAAGGCCCACATCACAAAACAGTCAGATAACTGATTTCAGATTTAGGGCAATCCCCTGGTCAGTCAATAATTAAAGATTATTACTATTCTGATCTGCACTGAAGTTTGGCAACTAGCCACATATTCTAAGCCATCAGCACTGTTATCACCATGATATTTGAAGCACACCCATTCCAAGCCGGGCATTCATTAGCAAGAACTTAGCAGAAAGGGCTTTCCAAGCTCAAGCCATCAAGCCTGAAGCCTTCATTTGTTCACAGCACAGAAGAGAATGCCATTCCTGTTTTCAAGTGGGTTCAAAGGAAGCCTGCAGAACCTCACATAAGAAAACCTGTGATAAGGTGAGAGACCTGCACCAACAGGAACATTTTTAAATCCTTTAGCTCCCAAAACTATAGAACCAGTGCTCCTTAGCAGGTTGACATTCTTCTAGGATATCCAAAAGTTCAGCTAGGATTTGGCTGACCTCCACTAAAAGTCAAGTTCTGAACCAAAACAAGCCCTTCAGCCTTCAAATACAGCTCTATGAACAAATTGAACCAATTGCCTCTATACAGAATCATTCCTCCTCTGGACCTGCTGCATAGTTCTATTGTGATCCAGTTACTGAGAGTCCACAGCCTTGTCTACCCTCTGAAAGGAACCCATACACGTACTGAGTTTAAGGAAGCAGAAAACTCCCTCAACCCAGAAAAAGTTATTTAAAAAAACACCTTACCTCATAAATGTTGGGGTGCCACATTTTGGTCAGGAATCTGAAGGTAGGTGGTGAATATGGATAGTCGATAGGAAATTTAATGTGAGCCTGAAAAAATGCAAAATATTTTAGTTACAGAACACAACACAAAAGACCAACAAGCAACAACTACAGTGAAAAGACTGGGGAAAAAATTTTCATTAAGGCTACTAAATTGCTCATTTTATAAACCAGTGCCCAACTGGCCCCATGGCATAGCTCTATGCAATTTCTTATGAGCAAAACACTAACTGAACAAGAAAAATCGAAACATCTGGGCTGGTAATGCTCAGAAAACAAGGCAAAAGGCATTTACCACGTCCTAATTAAAGAAGCACTATTCAACAGCTGTTGTTGAATAGGGTAAAATACACTGGAAAAGTTTTAACTTGAGATAGTACTGCTGTCTTTTTGGATTCAGAAGCAGACTAAAAAATGTTTACTATGCTGAATAGACCTGTTTTATATTTGCCTGTACAAATATCTAAAATTACTCTTCCCATGATGAAAAAAAAAAAATTGTCACATAACTTGCTCTAGTTATTTTGCTTTTGAAAGTTAAGCTGGTTCATCCACCTATGTTTCTAATACTACATGTTTTGCCACCACAGGCATTTTTGTAGTCTCAATATCATCTGTGTCTGTTTAATAAATCAGTGCACCTTGAGAAATAGTGATGGGCAATGACTGCAGACATCTTGCAGTGGTCAGCAGCTATCTGTGAGGCACGACTCTGAGTCGAGTTGGTTGTGGGAAGGCTGCAGAGATCCCAGCACCAGATATTTACTTCTCTGTGCTGTCCTGCCATTCATGGCAGTCTGAACACGGACTGATCAAGTGCCCAAAATACTTCTCTCTGGAAGGCGGACTCGCATGCTGCTTGCTGCACTGTGGACCACAAACCCTTTCCTTGGAACTGCTCAACCCACCAAAAAAGTCCCACTGCCAGCCCAGTGTGGGATCTCCAGAGAAGCACTCAACCATAGCCAGGCTTATGTGGAACTGAGAATGCAAGAAGAGATCCCAAAAGCAAGATGCACAGGGTAAGAGCAGAATTCCAGGGCAATCTCTTCCACTTAAATACCTAACCATGCCACTTGTTCAAAAAGACAAACTATGGGAAGTTTTATTCCCATACACACAGAAGTAGTAGTATTCCCATAGTACACAGAAGCAGGCAACCAAACAGATGTATTACAGAGATGTTAAATACCTGGTTTTACTTATCAGCATACACCTTTGACTTGCCACCCAAATTTTATGGGGTCAGAGCACCAGGTAGTCAAGAAAAGGTTTTCTGTTCACCTTTATGAAATAAATTCATCAGCTCACATGGCCTTAGGGTCTGTACACGCCTACTCATGACTGTATGTGGGTATGTTACAGCAGCACTGAGTCCTCACCCTGCAGTCATTTGTCACAGCACACACACAGCCAAGACATTTATGATCCACTTAAACAATCCCATAGTTTAAGGTCAGTTGCATGAAGGACATTGCTCCAAGCGTAGTGAGTGAACGGCTCTTGTCATCACACCCCTGCAGAAGAGTGCTCTCGTCACTCCACACTGCTGCAGCAAGGACATGCCTGCCCTGCAGCGTGCCACCCTGCACTGGAGGCAGAGCAGAGATGTACCCAGGGCAGGGCATGTTCACTCCAACTCAAGTGCTTGCATCATATATCTCGCAGACTCCTCCAGACACTGGGGTTTTCCCAAGAAAGCCCATTCCTGTGCTTACATGAAGTTTTGTGAGCTCTAAGACAAAACAGCACAAGGACTGGGATTAAAAATGCAAGAGACAATGAAGCTCAGGATTGAGCTACCTACAAGATTTCCTATCAAAACGTGTCTTCTACACAGTCATAGCTTCCAGTTGACCAAAACAAAAAGCATTGTTTTTTGTTGGACCAAAACAAAAACCACTGCCATGCTTATAATCCACACAGATGTTCAGAGAGTGCAAGTCTCATTCCTCTCAGTAAAACCCATCTGCTTTCAAACTATCTAACCCTAACAAGTTTGTCTCACAAAGACCACTCCAGAAGCTGAGCCTGAGGCACCAGTATGTCCCTGTATATGTTGAAGATTCACGTAGAAGCTGTAGATCCTGAAAGACTGTTCCAAACTTCTAGATCCTGTTTGACAAACACAACTCTTTATTGGAAAAGGACTATCTGCCTACAATAACTATCACTATGGAATGCAGTGCTGTGTTATATGAAGGATTCTCTTGAGCTCTAGGAACAGAAAATGCAACTGGAGAAATAAGAGAAATCTTTCCTTCCCACATGCAGACAGTTAAGAACCTAGCTTTCCCTGTAATCCATCATGTATTTAGAGAAAAAAGTCACACTCCATGTTGATCAGCTATTTCTAACTAGTCTGTAGCTCTTTAGCACATTGAGAAGCTGTACTGGAGTATAAAGCAAGTGAAGCTCCGCTACAAACCTGATTTTAGAGTCAAAAGCCCCCAAAACAGAAAACCTCACATTACAGGCAGGGATTTCTCCCAAACAAAAAGAGCATCACTGTCAGAGGTTCCCATGGTGAGATCATCCAGAATTTGAAAGTGAAACCAAACACTTTTCCAGGCCATTACAAACAGGTCTGAGAGAATTACCTCATCTCTTCTGCAAGAGAAACACGGGAAGTTACGTAACCCGCTGTGCTCTCACTGAATGCTATTTGAGTTTCTGTGTGGGTTAAGCAAGCCAAGAATTTCCAAGACAAGCTGCAAGACTGCTTGCAAAGATGCAGCAACACTCACAATTACAGGTCATATTTCTTTCCCCACTGAAAGCCGGATTCTAAATGTGTTAGAAGAAAAAAAGATCAAATTAAGCAATAAACTTAATTTTAAATAGAGTTCACAGAATGGTTTTTCCCGATAATTTTGCTGATATGAGGCAAAAAAATCTGTAAAACTCAGCCAGGCTGCTAGGTACTAGAGAGTGGCAGGGTTTTTAGGGAGCTTCTTGTTAGCTCAGTTACAGCCACACAAACTAATTTAGGAGGACTAAAGATGCAGCTCAGTTCCCCTCTGCAAGTTCCAAACAGTTACTGAATCCACCATGTGCCTCCTTGAATTGAGCTTCAACAGAACAGAAATAATCCTATTTTGGTGCTGATTTTAGCCAACTACATGCCATGGCTCCTTGACATCATTGAATATACTCAATAGCTAGGAGGGTAAAGACCAGTCATCCATCAACCCATTCCTCCCTTCCTCAGTTTGTAAGTATTCATGCTTATAGTCCCTAGAAAAATAATAAACTCTTCCAAATAGTCCAGCCTGGCAGAAGATTCAGCCCTTTACAAGCATTTACAGCTACTGCCACAAGAAATTCAGCTTACATACTATACCACAGCACATATATTAAGAATATCCCTACCAGCATAGTCACTTTGTTTCTTATTTTACTGCTCCCCTGTATCTTCAACAGTGGCTGCACTTCAAGTTTGTTAATTTTCTTTATGTTGGGTAAGACAAAGCCACAGGTTCTGCTATGTATGCCAGAAAAATACAGAGTCTCACTAGATCTTATATTATGTGACTGAAAATATAAACCAAGTATTTTAGCCAACCACTGAATTACTCACTGATTCAGTCACTACGAATAACTATCACAACAGCTTTGTTTCTTGAGATCTTGCCACACACTTGACTCAACACTTATACTTGGGTCACAGCTACTCCATGCAGTACTTCAGGCTTTGGGCAGAGAGGCTAGAAAGCTGCCTGGTGAGAAAGCATCTAGGGGAGCTGGTTGACAGTGGATGAACATGAGCCAGCATGTGTCCACACGGCCAAGAGTATCCTGGCCTGGACCAGCAACAGCATGGCCAGTGGGACCAACACAGGCAGGACTCCCTCCTAGCCCCAGTCCTTGTTCCAGGCTAGCTGTAAATGACACTTCAAGAGTCTGACACTGATTTTTTACACTCATCTCAAGTTGACAAAACCAAGATCCCTGATTTTCAGACAGCAAGGGAAGGAATGTTGAATCCATCCCACTTGCCCAGTGCAGACAGGCCATGGCAGAAATGCACACATTTCCTGGACAGCCACCAGGATCACAAGTGATCTGATTTGAGGATAATGGGGAACATCACCAGCTTTTATAGTGGCCAGCAGAAATTGCAGGTGCTTGGTGTTCCTGGAAGTACCATCTAGAGATTGTTTCTTTTAAAACATCACAGGCTTAATGCTAGCCCTATGAAAACTCTGCATTAGTGAGGCCAAGGACCTTTAGAAGACAGTATTTAAGATCAGATACAAAGGAAGTGTGTTGAGTTTTTAAACTATTTTGCTGTTATTTGTAATTATCTGCTACAGCCAGCCCACAGATAAGCTCCTAATGACCATGCAGGTACCACTAAGGTCTCTTACACATCACCCACCTGCTCTGGTAGACTGCAGACAGCACAAGGACTCCTCACTTTCCTTCTTAAGGGGCACAACCAGGCTCCCCACTGTGCTTCTGCTGACTGCTCCACACAGAGTGTGCAAGAAAGGCGAGAAAAAGAACTACAGGCAACTACCAGGTTAAGTGTTCGTATCTAATCCCACAAAATGTCCTTTCCTGCTTCTGGTGCATCAAACATTTATACAATTCATTTAATGGAATCTCCTCTTCCACATTAAGCTTGGATTAGTGCATGCAGTATTAAACACTATCTGTTGGAAAGCATGTTCAGTAGAGGTCAGCAGTCAGTACCAGCAGCCTGTTTCTCACTGCAGTGAGGTTTAAAGCACCTTGGTATCATCCAGCTCACAACCTGTAAAACAGCATTATAGCCAGTCCCAATGCATTGTCAACTATTTGGTGAGGTAAAAATGAATGTAGGACCAACACTGCTATTTCAGCTCCAGTTATGACTTATGTCCTAAGTAATTTCTTGTGGCAGAACTGGGTGCGAGCCTGGTACTTTAAAGCCAGTTATTGCTTCATTTCCCAGCAGCACTGTATCGGTGTTTCTTGACATCTGTTGTGCTTTCAGAGAACAGGAGCACATCTCTGATCCAAGATGAGTGACTAGGTCACTTAAGACTGGTAAGTCCTGAAAACTCCCTTGGTGCTGCAGTGGTGATATGAACAGGAACACTAGAAAACACTTTATATCCCGCATTACCTGCACTGTTTCATAAGGAATTTAAATCAAAAAAATCTCAATGAGAAGAATGAACTAGATCTCATGAGAAGGACAAGAAGCACCTAAACAAAAAAGAAAATACAGCCAAAAGACAGCAGAGCAATGATGAGTCAAGAAGTAAGGCTAGCTTACACAATCAGAGACTGGTTTGACAGGCACCAGCCCATTCTTGTTTCACACTAAATCATATCTTGAACACATTTCCTAATTTAGTTATCTGGGGCACTACTAAATCTGTTGTTTTCAATGGAAGACTCCCTCTTGTACAAATTAGATTTCCTTTTACCAAAACTTCTTTTAACTGTAAGATGTTATTAAATATTTATCTGTCCGTATAACGATGTTCATAGAGCTGAGATTGTTGGCAAATCGTCCCACCCAAACCAAAGCAGGTAAAGGAGCAGATTACCCACCTACACTCAGCTAACAACTGTCAGGTCCATTTCCACTGCTCTGATTGTCAGTTTCACTTTTCCTGATGAAATAGAAAATGCTATCATTTCAACCAGTGCAGGAGATACAGTATTCAGCAAGAGATACTGAGTTGGAAATAGTGGCATCCTGAAAACAACAAAGTATTTATTTTACAACCTGCCTGTTTTCACTCAACTTTTTCTCTTGTCTGCCGTCTCATCACCAAAAAGCCCATTACCAGCAGCTAAGTAAGAAATGCCACCAAACAGAACTACTTGATCCTCTTTCACAGGGCAAGCTGCTTTCCTGAGCTTTGACACAAGAGCGAAGCACTCAAGCAAGATTCCCATGAGAGGAGGCTGATGTCATATTGAGGTTTATCTATTTTCCCAGGAATTCCCATGCTGAAATATTACTAGATTCCACCCTCAATTTAACTTTCATTCCAGGATCAGGCCTGAATTTAGGAGAAAAAAAGATTCAAATGGAATATATTAGAGACTGTGACAGGCCAGATGTTAGGTGATTTCTGCTGAAGGCCTCGTGTAGAGATTATGCTCTTAGATCTGATGCCTTCAGGTTGCCCACAGATCTACACTGGTTTGAGATTAAGGACACTGTGAGTATGCTATTCAGAGAGGCTCCTCTGTGTGACTATTTTCCAGACAGAAACAGATGACTCAGTTCTTATTTATATCTATACAAACACACTGACTTCCCCATTTGTACAAAATAGGAAGAATAACTCCAAATGTTTGAAACCTAAGTTTCCCTGTGCAGCTTGATATTTGCTGAAGGAGCCAGAGATACTTGGAGATACCACATCTAAAGTTTAAACCAGATCATGCATCTCCTCTTAGGTCTATGCTTCAGAGTAGAAGCTGGCACTTGAAATAACTTACTGCACATATAACTGAGCATGCTGCTACCTGAACTGGTAAAGTTCTAACACGGGCATAACTGTTCTAGAAACAGTTTCTGTCCACTTCACAAAATGCAATTTTTCATCACTTTCCATTCGTAAAAACAACGGTTTTGCTGGAGCAGTGGTGGGAATATTTGAGACTGCTTATTGAAAGTATCATGGTACATTATTAGCATCTCTGGAATCACATGTGGAAGTCCTCCAATTATCTATGTCAAATGTTGTGATTTTGAGCACCTCTCTCTACTTGCCAGGCTTCAGGGTCCAAAAGACCGTCTCTTTTATTAAGAACTGAATTAGCCTATGACATCTTCAACATCCTGCTCAACCTCACATTTTGGAATTTAACTTTACTGTGTAGGTAATTAATGCTTTCTTGAAGCATATTTACATAGGCACATCCATGGAATGGTTAACTGTGAGACAGCACCATATACTTCAGCCTTACCCTAGTAATTTATCAGCGGGATTGATTGACAGTAGGATTAAGGACACCCTCAGTAAGTTCACTGATGGCACCAGCTGTATAGTGTAGTCATGCTCTAGAGGGAAGGGATGCCATCCAGAGTGACCTGGACAGGCTGGAGAGGTGGAACTGTGCAAATCTCATGAAGTTCAACAAAGCAGTGTGAGGTCCTACACCTGGATTGTGGCACACCCACAGAGAAGTGGGTGATTGAGAGAAGCCCAGCAGAGAAGGTCTGGGGTGATGGTTGATGAGTAATTCAATGTGAGCCAGCAGTGAATGCTCACAGCCCAGAAAGCCAAATGTATCCTGGGATAAACCCAAAGGAATGTGGCCAACAGGTCAAGGGTGGTCATTCTCCCCCTTACTCTCATGACATTCCACCCGGATTACTGCATACAGTTCTGGTGACACCAGCATAGAGAAGGACATGAAAGTCCTCCTTGCTCCTCTGGAGCAAGTCCAGAGGAGGCCATAAAGTTGGTAAGAGGACTGGAGCACCTCGCCTATAAAGACAGACTGAGAAAGTTGGGGCTGTTCAGCTTGGAAAAGAGAAGAGAAGATTGTGTGGAAACCCCATAGGAATCCTCCAGTATCTGAAGGGGCCTATAGGGAAGCTGGAGAGGAACTCATCATCAGGAACTGTGGATGGGACAAAAAGTAAAAGGCACAAACTGAAAGAGGGTAAATACAGGTTGGGTATCAGGAACAGATTCTTTACTGTGAGGGTAGTGAGACACTGGCACAGGTTGCCCAGAGAAGCTGTGGATGCCCCATCCCTGCAAGTGTTCAAGGCCAGGCTGGATAAGGTTTTGAGCAACCGAGTCTAGTGGGAGCTATCCCTGCCTTCAGCAGGAGGGCTGGGACTGGACGATCTTTAAGGTCCCTTCCAAACTCTTAAGGTTCTGTGATTAATTGTGGTCAAAACACATCACAGTTTTCAATAAGGCTGGACAGAGTGTGAAGCCACCTATTCATTCCCGCACTTGCACCCTTACCAAAACACAGTAGATTGTTTTGTTGCTCTATGAAGCAAGCCTATTTGTATCTGCTGAGTGATGAGATGTGCAAGCTAGCTCAATGTGAGAACACCCTTTTCTTCAGCCTGTTTTTACTATTTTTAGCCTATTCTTTAAACAAGTACCATTCATGAGTCAGTGAATGATTAATTGCCTTGATTCTCTTCCTATGCAAGCCAGGCTGGATGCAAGAGGAAAGCTCTTCCTCAAGGGAAGCCCATCACATGTTCTGCTAAAAACACAGGGCAGGTCTTGATGCAGTCACCTCTTTTATAAGCAGCAAGGGGAAAGGCATATTTATAGCATTGTAAGTGTAAACCCTAGCAGGGTGCTGCAGTGTTACACAACTTTGCCTTTCCCAGCATGGCAGGCAGCAGCTCTCTGACAAGACATCTTGAGCTAGTATGCCAGCAGCCTTTCTCTAAAGAAGGGACACAGGCTTCCGGAAGATGAATGGCAGCACTCAGGAACTGCAGTTGAAATCTTATCTATATTGGCTGCCATGCAGAAGCCAACTAAGCACTCATGCAGCCTTGCCACTTGTTTTTCTGCCACTGCACTACTGATCATAAGCCCTCCTGTTTGGAGCTGAACGCAGGCAGTACATCTAGGCAGACTGAAAAGCAGCAAGCAAGTCTGCTGGACTGTACCACTTCCAAGCAAACAGCTAAATCAGCAGCACTATCTCCTTGTGTGGAGACCTAATCAGCAATGTGTTAGTCTAGATGTATAACCCTATAGTGATACAACTGTATTATGCACAACTGAACCCAGTGTACAACTCATCTGCAAAGTGTCTCTGATGCTGCACAAGGGAAGTCTGATACATGTCCACCAGCTGCCCCCTGCCCATCAACCTCCAGTTCACTGCGGGAGCCAGCACTGTGTCAGAAGGTATTTGCTAGTGAGAAGTTTGTATTTGAGACACAAAGGCAAATGTTCACATTATTGCCTGATGCATCTGTCAGCTTCATTATCAGGGGCTGCACTGACCAGACCAAGTTTTAAGTTTTAGCTTGTATAAATGCATTAGTTGATACACAACCATCCTTGTTCCTCAGGCTATTCTTTCTACAGTACCAGGTTTTGAGTGGGTATTTTTTTAGTGAGGAGCCAAATTAAAAAGACATTCAGCATTCTGTCATTCTTCACCTCTTTTCACCCCTGCCTTGTGCTTCAGAGGATTTGGAGGTCACAGCGTTACAACCAGTGTAACTTTACTATGGCTATACAAGAGAAAAGCACAACACTGAAGTGAAGGCTAGTGTTGATACTTCTACTTATGTTCCAACTAGCTGCCATGTCAATTACTAACAAAATATCCAGATAAAACCAGAAACCTTAATTTGCTGAAAAATCTCCTGAAAGTGGCAGCAAAAAGGGAGCAAAGCAGGTTGAGTTATCTGCAGTGCAGCATAATTTAAGGTATCATTTATACTTCTTATAAAAGCAGAACTACCGCAGTCAAATGAAGCTTGGTACAAGAATACACAGCCTTGAAATTCAAGCTTGTATTTAATTAATTGCAACCATTATATTTGAAGGCATACAAGGTAAGAGTAGCAGTCAGGAAGAACCACTTAAGCCTACCATAGGTTAAGAGGATTAAGGTCAAGGCAAAAAATTAATGAGACAGATGTAACATGAGAACACAGGAAAAGGATCTTATAGTTTGGATGAAGAAAGATGGAACTTGTACGAAAGTCAAAGGAAAGTTGTACAATTGCGTGACTAAAAGCAACCCTTAAAGTTGCTTTCACATTATGCAATATTTCCTGCCTGTACAAAGGGAAATTAGAACTCATTTAATTCTTCTTCCTGTATTTAAGCATGTCATAGATATTGCTCTTGATTCAAAGTGTCATATCTGACTTAACTTTGTAAGAAATTTGTGGAAGATCAGGTGTAAGAGGCATAACAGGGAAGATAAGACAAGATCTATGGTAGATCTACAGTCCGCTCTTAGTAAGAACTGGAATGTTGATTAAAAAAAGCCCCCAAATCCTACAATGGGGAAAAAAGCAGGCCAGTCTGAGGTGAGCAACAAGATGCTATACCAGACTGACAGCAAGAGCACTTGCAAGAGGTGCCACATTTATAAAGATTTGTAGGAACAGGTGATATCCTAAGGGAAAAAAAAAGAGAACTTCCAGACAGAACAAATTTTCTACTGTGAGATAATTTTCTACTCAGACCCTTTCTACTTAGACCTTCTCATGACTCTTGGATAACTTATTTTTCAGCTCTGTTTTTCAAGGTCTTAAATGTTTAGCTGAATGCTAGAGAAACAGACAAAAAATGACCTTCTAAAGCATTCTTGTGTGTATGCCACCAGCCATATAGCAACTTCATATATTGAAGCCTCCTCAGAAACGAGGCATGTTGCCTTCCTGCAAAGACTCATCTAAAATTTGCTCCTCCACTTTCCCAATAACAGTATCATCATGTAATTACCTGTGACTACAGACACCACTTATAAAAATGAGCACTGTGCGTCTGATAGCTCAAGTACAGTGCTCCAGCATGCTTCCACACTCAGAAAATGCAGCATCCATACAGTCAGTTTGGAAACTGGGTTCTCTTATTCCATCCAGAGAAAAATGATACCCACACATCTGCAAAAAACTAATACTGAGCACTAGACTTTTTGTGTATGGAACAGGCAATACTACCAAACCCCAAGACTGGCAAAGAACAGACAATTCATCCAGACTTGTATGCTGGACAATCCAAATGATGTTATTCTTTCCTGGCTGATCAGATTAATTCTTGAAAACTTAAGTCTTCATGTTGTTAGACCGTTAGATAAGACATGCTGCACCTGATACACTCTATTGAATTACAGTGCAGTAATAAGCAATTTGCAGCAAAAGTCAACAGTGTTTTATAAGCACAGCCCTGTCATGGGAAACCTACCACAGTTACACAATGAAGCCTGTGAACCATAAAATAACATGTGCTGGTAATTAAAGCCTTATCTACACTAGGATGAAATATGTTGACGTTAAAAGAAAATTATTTACCCTCACTCACCATTAAATATTTCCATGACTGTTTTTTCACCTACTAGCAAGCAACACAACAAACTTCTAGGTGCTGATGCTTTAAGGTTCATCAGTAGTTAATAACCAGTAACTGTTTCATACAGATGATATGGATTCGACCATGGTACCAAGAGAATGGCTGTATTTTGATGTAAAAAAAAAAAAAAATTTCACTACTTGTAAAGAGGTGTTATAGTGACAGATCCAAACATCTGCATGCTACTTGGAGTATAAGCTGCTTCCTGCCACAGAAATGAATCCAAAGCATGACTTGGAGGAGCCTCTAGTGGTGATAAAGTAGATGTGATTATGAATTAGCAGATGCTCAAGGATAAGCTAAGAGCCTTGCTGGCATTCATGTAGCCTACGGACACATGACTCCTAGTCAAGTTACCAGCAATGTGACCTGCAAGCCACACACACACACTTGGGACCAAGTAGGATGCTTTCCGTAGTGCTCTACCTCCAAGTTTTGCCTTGCCTTGATTCAATAAGGGAACCAAAGAGCTTGCTTCTTGTCTTCTTCAGCTTGTATGCAATGTTTAGTGCATGAACTGAATAGATGTATTCCCTGACAACTTGCTTAATCTCTTTCAGGCTAATATATTTTGCAGGGATTGGATGCACAACATCCTGTGCCAATGAGTTCTACAGCTTTAACAGCATGTTGTGTAAAAAATCCACTTTCGTTTTGACTGCATACTTCATAATTGCATTTAATGCATATTCACTGTTGAATTAGGAGAGACAGTAAACCCTCATCCTCCCTTAGCTTTTTTTTGGTTTAATGCATTTCTCTAACTGTAGAGAATCTTCAGTCATTACCTCAAGAATTCTGAAAGTTTCCTAATATTGGGAGCAGTATTGGTACCAGTTTTCTCCAGCAAGTTATACTGACACAGGCAGACCACTATTTTTAAATAAACTACACACACAAAAGGCAAGGATGTGTAAGCCTTGCACTGCAGAAACACATCCTTTGAGCAATTTTACAGTGACGTTAAAGCAGCATCTTCCAGCTGCTTTAACGTGGTTACCAGCATAGGTGACAACTGGAGAATTCACTGGAGAATGTTTTGTTGCTGCAAAAGGAGTTTTCCAGAGTGTGATCTTTGATAGTATCAACTGGATGCAGTTCTGTTTGAACTCCATTTGGCAAGACCAGCAGGCGTCATTAACAGTGGAGTTTTTCCGATCCTGCGACCTGTTGCAGCTACACTGATGTGGCACATAACTGGAAAGCTGCTTTCACTCTTTCAGGAGGCCCTGTAACATTACTCTTTTTAGTAAGCGTTAATACTAATGCAACACTTCCCCAAGTGTGAGTTTTAGCTTTTCTTTTGTGCTAGGCTGAAGGATCTGGCTGCATCAACTCACATACTATTTAGGTTCCAGTAAGAGCCATTAAAGAACTGGAGCATCTGGCATCAGGTACTGAACGAAACAGCCAGCTTTTGTCTGTAGCTACAAGGTTCAGATGCTGAAAAAGTTAAATGCGGTTTCAGCACTTTGCAACAACAATTGCAGGCTAGATGCTGTCAAAGTACTTCAGAGGTTTGCTTTTTAGCAGTCAAAAGATTTTTCTGACAACCACGGGTCTCTA
>VZRF01012029.1:1129013-1200164 GCA_013396875.1 Vireo altiloquus | reverse complement strand
AAAAAAAAAAAAAAAAATCAGCTAAACTGGGACATCTTATTCAATCAGCTGGCACTGGGGCACTTGGCCCAAAGGGACTTTGCATCCTCCACCTTTTGGGTGGATGCCCTATCCTAAAAGGCATTAAGCACAGCTCTCTTCAGCTTTCCCTTTGGCACCAGGTCACTGTCCAGACAGGAATGCAAAACCCCAAGCCAGAAAACAAAAGGAGACTGACAGCTCAGAGCACAGAGCTTGAAAAAAACTGTCAGGATGGGTAACATTTCACACTGGCATGTGAGCTGATAAACAGGAGCAATTCCTCCTTCCAGCTGAGCATCTTAAGGTACAGAGGCAAGTTCCTTCACTGATGGCTGGGTTGTGGCTCTACCCCACTATGCAGCCAAGCGCCCAGGAGACAAAAGTTTCAACAAAGGAAAGGAAGGATTCCTCAATATAAACTCACAGTCTGATAACTATGTTACCTCAAAAAAACCCCGGAAGATATGGAGTTTAAGTCCCATTAGTCCCTTTAAGCTGTAGTGGGAACTAAACACATCTCCAGTACTTTTGGCTGAGAGCCACATATTGAATTTCCTGCAGGAGCCATTCCCTAAGGAGGACACAGTTGTCCCGAGACAAGAGATGGCTGAAGCTCTCTAAGCCCCACTCCAAAGCTGGACATGTAAAATAAGTGGGGTGGTCGTTAATGCCACCCTTCTGTACTGAAGCTGTTGACATTTAAGGCACCTCTGCACAATTTTAGTTCTTTACCCTACTTAATACAGATTGCTCTAAAACGGTGATAGTTACAAGGCAAGACGTATGGGATAAAAATATTGCTACAAAAGCATAGCAGGGATTATTTAAGAATCCTGTATTATTCCTTAACTTTAAGGTTGACCTTGAACAACCAAACTTGCCTAGAACAAACATCTGAGAAAGTAAAAATGTGGAATCAAAATCACAAAATGAAGGGCTCTCTAGTATCCCAGCAAAGTAATGCATCCTCCAGATCAGACATCTAAAATATCTGAACACCAACTCCCACTACTCTTTTATCCTTTATAATAACCTGTATTCTCCTGTAAGAGCAGCATGGTTAAACTGCAAAGAGTAGAATGAGATCCAGCAGTGCATCTCAAGTTTCCATAAAAAGGGATACAGATGCTTTGTTTACTTTGTGAAGGTGAAGCTTCCTATAGCATACTCCAGAGTCTGGGAAGGAAGCTATCCAGCATTCTTAAAAACCTGGCATGTCAAGTGGGAACACAATGCAAGAGCTTTAAAGACAAAACTAAGAAAAGATCCAAGCTAAGGGCTGGCAGTGAGGCTGACTGGAGCACCCATCTGGATGAGTTGCCATTCACCATTCAGCAGTGGAAGTCTTAGCAACATAAGCGTAACAGGTCAGCACAAACAAAATTTAGAAGGCTTGATCTAGAGTTAATACACAAACCACCTGTGTTTTGCTAATTATTACTAAGTAACATTAAGGCCAACAGTTTAGCAAAGTTCAAAAGGAATTAGGCATTGTATGGGTAATAAGAATATCCACAATTACGTTAGCTAGGATAAAAAAGTTTATAAAAGGATTAAAGGAATACCACACCTTGTGGTATAAGTCAGCCACTATATCAAAGATATATTTTTCTTTCTGATTGTTTTGCTTAGTGCAGAGCACCAGAAACCATCCCACTGTTCTAGCAACTGACAGGTAAATTGCACTAAGGGTCAGGTTACAAAAACCAAAATCAAACTAGATTTCACTAGCTCAGGTTCAGGCTCCTCTAGTTAAGCTTATATAACTGTGTATTACATTTATCTTGGAATAAAAGCAACTCAAGCCAAACTTTCGCTGATTCATATTCACAAATGCTTGCAACACATTCAATGAGAATTGAGACATTTAAGTTGCAAAAGTTGATGTGATACCCTCAAAGTCAGATCATCACAGCAAAACACCCAGACTATCATCATGAAACACCTAAGCAAGCAATTCTCTGCTGATTTCAGTAAACAGCTACCACCTAAAGCTAAAAAAAAAACAAAACAAAAAACCAAACCAAAAGTATCCTAAGAGGCTTGCCTTGTCCTGTTGTAAAAGGGATCAGAGAATCAAGATCTCTGTTCATGAGAAGCTTTGCTCCAGGGGCAGGAGTACTCATTTCAGAAGAGTTTAACCACTTTGACCTCATACCTTGGACTCCAAAATACTGTTCTAGTCCAAGTCTGGTAAAATAATTAAAGATGTACAAAACCCATATATTTTCAGCAGCCTGCTTTCCTTGTATCTACAAAAAGCTTAATTTGCCATTAGCCCCATTAAATGGCAGAGGGATTCAGACAAAGGATCTATAATTACCAAGTCATCTCCACTGAAGTGCCAGCTACCATATGCTCTCTTCGGGAAACTCAGACTATGTACTACTCTATGCAGTAGTAGTGCCTAGTTTATGAAACTGCCTATATCAAGCTTCATTTTGACAAAAAGGAGGGTTTGACTGTATCAGGCCCATTTGGAACTTTTAGCTGTTAAACTAGGAAAACAGAAGGATAAATACAGGAGATCTTAACAGCAGAGCAGACCACTATAAGCACAGAATTCAAAGTGATTACATAAAGTGATCCAGGTTTCATCTCATACTCCCTCACTTTTTAAATAATATTCTTTGTAATGGTAGGAAATATTTGGAAAACATATCATTCTACTTTCAGAAGTGATTTGTAAACTTTAGTCTGCTGTTTGGTGTCAGATGAAGTTACAGATACTTTAAGAAGTCCTGTATCAGATTAGCACTTTCAGTGTAAAAAAACCCTGAAGGGTCAGAGGGAGACATAATACAGGTTAAAAACTTAGAAGCCAGGAAGGGGGAAAAGCCTTAACAAGTATTTTTACCACTATTCCTTTAGCAAAAGCTACCCACAATAAAACACTTACCACCAGTATCTGCATTACACCAGGGACTGCAATTTCTAACATTTCAGTACTGCAGAAGCTGATGCCATTTGCCAAGGAAAACTTCTCTCTAATTAGGCAAAGCTTCAGAACTAAATCAACCGTATTAACTGTAGCACAGGCTTAACATTGCTATTAGAGAAAGTTAGCAGAGATTTTTGCCTGTGTTGAAATATGTGGCTAAGTAGAAATAGAAGGTCAAATGACTGAATGAAATAACCAGAGCACCAAGTTGGATCTGTATCACAGAAACACCAAGTCCGCCTAGTACCCTGACTACTATCGGTAGAGCCAAATAGCTTTTAAACATGCAGGTAAAAGAAAAAATTTAAGAGTGACTGTTCCTGTATCCATAGGGTAGAATTTTTCCCAGAAAAAAGAAGGGAATAAATGTGATAGGAGGTTAATCCTACCAGCAGTTTTCATTATTTGCTGGCCTTTGCAGCAAGAAGTAGCTTACAAGTTTTTCACTCCCATTCCAATGAAGCTTTCAACTATGACTTTTCACAAGTTACTACACAAAAAGAAGCTCAGAAACCAAGTATTAGATGAAAGGCAGAAAGAGTACACCTAGTCTTCTTTAACTCCTCTGAGCACCTGGTGTTCTGCTTAAGATTCAGTGCCTGTAGAAATACCTGTCATAGTTGGCAGTTACAAATATGCTTGTGGCAGCAGGAAAAAATTGGCTCAAATTCCACCCATTTTACTCAGTTGGGCTTTCTCTGGGCTGTGCTTTTTGTGCAGAAGTGAAAGAGAATTAAGTGCTTCATGAGGGAAGCAAAAGATTAAAACTTAGCAGTTTTTACATACAGAACCACAAATCAGCACCTGCAATCATGATTAGCAAAACACACATGGCAAGACGGCTCAATTTCTCACCATGGAAAGCACTACAGGGACCTAAGGCAATCCCTCACACATTTGCAGCTCCAGCAGTTTATCTCTGACATGGGATACAATTCTCATACTAGTACCTGCTTGCAGGCAGGGTTTATTTTTCACTGGGATCTTGCTGCAATACTTGTATGACTACACTGAATAGTGGGGCTGCAAAATACAGCACTCCCATAGAACCTGAATTCACAATACATGCATCAGTCAGCTTTTTGGGAACAAATATACCCTGGCAGGTGTTTTCCAGAGGTCTGGCCTCATGCAGCAAGTAGGCAGCCAGGTATATTGTCATTGCAAGAGAAGAACCATCAGGGTTATAACACTCAAGAATCCTACCACTGAAAACAGCAACTTGCTACTGTAGTCAGATCAACTCCCTGTGTAAGCCTCAAGCTGCTCATTGCTCCTGGTTCTTTTGTCAACCCGTTGCCATTTCTCAATCTTAACATTTGCTTGCTATTTTCCTCAGGATATTTAAGTGACTGCAGTTGCCAAGACAACCACTTCATCAACACCAGCACTTCAGCTCATCTATCTTGGGCTTGCCTTCCGTTCAACATAACTTCTAGGAAATCAGTTGCCAGAAACCGTGATTTTTGAAATTTGGCTTTTGTGGGCTTTTTCAAGTTTTAGTAGCCTTTCAGATCTTCTGCCCTAAGAATCTGAAGTTCCTGACATAGGAACAGCTTTGTTTTAATTATACTCTCAGCAGTGAGGCTTCCAGTAAAGCTGTAAGAAGTGTGACAGCTTAAATTCCAAGGCACTGAGGCAATCACAGAGGTAAACATTTGAACCAAGTTTATGCACACCTATGCTGTCACTTTCAGTAACTCAAAAACTGAAGTCTCCAATTCTGTTACCAAGAGAATCAAAGACATAGAAAATTTCTTAAACTCATCTAGGCTTTGAAATGCACACCCATACGCATATTTTTTTCTGAAAAAGGTCATAGAATCACCATAAAGCAATTAGTAAGTAGATAATCCCCATAACTATATGGATGTTTTAGCTAAGTGAGGCTTAAGCTGTTAAACTTTCCAGCTGTGACTGCCATGAAACCAAATGACAAATTCAGCTAAACTCTGCAGGCAGCCAAGTCCTAGGATGATACAATACAATTTCCAGGAATTTCTCAAGAGTAAAAGAATGGCAATAAGATCCTATATAGCACTCCTCTTCCCCCAGTCCATCTATCTCAGACACAAACAAGGCGGCCTCACAACTTCAATCACAATACGAGCTTTGATCAGAATTTACATTTTACAAAATACGGGATAAGCCAACAGAAGCAGCTAAGCCAGGTCTGGTTAAGTTTTAACACCAACAAAGCTACCAGCATCTTTGTACCATCAGCACCTGAAGCCACATCACAGTAGCTTCCCAAGTTTCTGTTTGCATGGTCCTCACTGCTGTGACTTAGAGATTTACAGCTGCAACTGTACCGGCTTTGCATCCATTATCACGGATATAGGTGGTGGCTGAACCATGGCAACACGGGATTAAGCATGGGCTGCAAAACCAACTCTAGCTGGGTCAGTTCACAACCGGTGTTAAATATCATGCTGTCGCTCACAGACCCCACTGCTGTGCTTGAGACAGGTCAAATGTGCCACTGCTGCATTGTAGACATGCTTAAAGACTACAAAATTATCTCAATGGTTTATTAGTGTGGACCTTGGTGATTTGCCAGGTTGCCACAGTATCATTGGAAAATGCCGTAAGTCTTCCTTTTGCTGTACCCATTTACATAAGATTAACAAAATTAGAGAAGGTAAAGGCTTTATATTCTGCCTGAAACTCAAACGGTACATAGCAATCACATTAAGCTATGACTAAACATTGTTTTAGTGAATAAATATTATACAACAGCATTTATCAATGCATTTATAATTAAAGCAGTTAGAAACGCCAGCTTTCCTTGTAAAAGGAGAGGTACCTGCAGGTCAGTTGTGCCGTAGTTTTCTATTTAAAGTGCTTGCTAAGTGCAGAATTTGGCTTTCTGCCCATGTGTTTTAAGCCCAGTGTTGTGGCATAGCCTGGGTAATTGCATTTGGGGTGAAAAGCACAACAGAACTCAGAGGCATGTCAGTAATATATTTCAAACCTCATCTTAACTGACTGGAACCAAATCTTGCCCTGCAAATGTGCCAGCTCCATGACGTGCAACACCAGGCTGTTTCCCTGGCTGTGCTGTGGAGCTGCAAGTCCTTTCACACTTCCACACTTCGCATCAAATCCCACACGCTGGTTTCTCTATGCTGAGAGGCTTTATTTTGAACCTACCCTTCAAAGCACAGAAGACCTGGGGTGGCTGTAATGGAAGTGCACAAGAGGCTGGAGCAATTAACACGGTACAAGAAAGAAATCCCAGAGGTGGGAAGTAAAAAAAAACAGGGTGGCTTCAAACTCAGTGCAGGTCCCTCTGACATTTCAAATGATTAGGAAAGACAAGTGATAACTTTGCCTCCTCCAATGAGAAGTTTACCCAGATTCTCCACAATACACTCCAAGATTTATTTGTGAAGCCTGCATAGCATACATCTCACAAGCCTACATACCCAGGCCCTGACTTGATGGCTTTCTCTTCAGCACCAGGAATGTCCCCCTCCTCCCCCAGGTTAAGTTACACAACCCCAGCTTTATTTTTTGCTCTTAGAGAATTGCCGCAGCTGCCTCATGGACAAAGTCTGTGCAGAGGAGTGTGACTTGTCAGTACATCAGGTTCTGTGCTGGGGCGCTTCAAGAAACTGCTCAGGCTTTTATTTTTAAAAATCAGGAATAAGCAGAAGTTCTTATTGAAAAAAATCTCTTTGCTTTTGTGCTTAAGCACCCTGAAACCTATTCACTTAACAATTTCTTCAGCAATTCCAAAATTAAATACTGTACTTAATTAAATACTGCAAACATACATGCCAAATTTGTTTTAGAAGAAAGTTTTCCCATGAGTTATTTATAAAAAGCAAAACACTTTCTACCTACAGATTTAGTCAATTATGCTATTATAAGATATACATATTTTACATAAAAGTGTTAATTTATCCAGAATAATGAATATGAACCAGATAGAAGGCTTAGTCTCTATTCACTAAATTACTCTTACTCTTGTCAAAAAACATTTTGACAAAACAAGACAAAGAACATTTCGTAAAATGCCCCACGTGTCTACAGGGCTCCTTCAATGCCAGCCCAGTGTCCTTCATGTGAGCACCTCTCACAGTCACTACAGACGATGAACAAAGCATTGCAGTGGCTCTCTCATCCCATCTGTGTAGTATCCATAGACTGTTCTGGACAAGTGCTGTGCTTCACCCACACAAAGGGCCTAACAGATGACAGATTCTGGACTGTGCATCCCTTTCACCCAGTCTAACATCAGATTGTAGTGATTTGCATTCAGAGCAAATGTGACACAGCAATATTTAATATTTTTACCAAATAAAGCTCAGCTAAACATGTACCAAAGGAGGCTTGCTGGCTGCTACCTAGCAGAAGATGATGTTTGGTTGGCCATAAAAACATCTGGTAGTAGAAACAAACTTTTCTTGGAAGAAGTTGATTTCCCATAACCCTCTTATTTCAAGTTGACATCATATATAGTTACTAATCTGCAAATTAAGAATCAAATTCAATGCACTAACCTAGTGTTAAAAGTGGGTTTTAGGCTCAGCCCAAATTTTGTTATCCTCAGTTCTTCTACATTGCTACAGTTGTACAAATATATAAATCACACAAAAGCAATCTACAAAACTGAAGTCCCTTCTGAGAACAGGGAAACTCCTTTACAGTACCAGCATTATGTTCCTCTTCCATAAAACACCTCCTTCATAGTATATTTTCTTTTTACTAGAAAGAGATCTAGCATAGTGTTTAGATGACAACCATACAAAACCCACTACTTACACAGATTTTGTTCCCCCTGTACTTAGCACTGGTGAGGCCACACCTTGAGAGGTGGGTTCAGTTCTGGGCCTCTCAATTCAGGAAGGACATGGAGATGCAGGAGCAGATTCACAGAAGGTCAGTGAAGCTGGTGAAGGGTCTAGAGGGGAAGTCCTATGAGGAGCAACTGAGGGAGCTGGGGGTGTTCAGCCTTGAGAAATAGAGGCTTGGGGTGACCTTACTGCTCTCTACAACTGCCTGACAGGAGGGTGTAGCCAGGTGGGGGTCAGGCTCTTCTCCCGGACCACCAGCGACAGGACAAGAGGACATAGTCTTAAACTGCACCAGAGCAGGTTTAGGTTGAACATGAGGAAGAATTTCTTCACAGAAATAGTGATTAGACATTGAAAAGGACTGCCCAGGCAGGTGGTGGAGTCACTGTCCCTGAAGCTGTTTAAGGAAAGACTGTATGTGGTGCTCAGTGTCATGAGCCAGTGCCACTGGTTGACACAGTGTTGTGCGGTCACAGGTTGGAGGTGATCTCAGAGGTCTTTTCCAACCTAACTGATTCTGTGAAACATTCTTTCTAGAGCAGAGAAGTCATTGCTCTGTACTCGGCAAGAAAATAAAAGAAGAAACTCCAGGACTTACTTATAACCTCAGCTATGAATTAACACAATCTGAACAAAAAAAGCTACGCAATCCCAAATAAATTGGAGCATGCAAGAGTTAGATACAACAGACCTGATGCAGATGCCAACACCTGAAGAGTTTATTTCTGTCCACTAACCTCCAACCAGAGCTTTCCTAGATTTGTTATAGTATAACTTACAGGCTCTCCCTACCATCATTTTTGTTTTAAAAACAGACAGTAGCCATCTTGGAAGTACCAGGTAGATGTAGGCAGGTCAAAAATACTTCACTGTTCTCTTGGTAAAAGGTGTGGATGTGGCACTTGGGGACATGGCTTAGTGGTGAACATGGTGGTGGGTGCTGGGTTGGTGGTTGCACTCAATCTCAGAGGTCTTTTCCAACCTTAACAATTCTATGTTTCCAAGGAGGTGAAAGTCATCCCCATGCTCAGCTAAGTCAACAGCTGCAGGGGAGAAGATGAAATGGCTGAGACACCAGGAGCACCAGTAAGGTCACCCATGGTGACCTCATGTGAGCCTGCAGTCATGACTCAAGTACAGTTATTCTAGTTTAGGAAGAGAGTTGAAGGGAGATGCCTGAAAGGGCTTGGATTCCAAGAGGTTCCAAGACAAATGAAGAGGCCTGGTGGCATGATGATGATAGGTTTTCTGCGGCCAAACATACCGGAGCCTTCCTCCATGCCTCTGCCATTGCACACACAGAGCTGATCCCACAGGATGTGGCATTAGCTACTTGGACAGCAGGTGAGATCCCATGTGTGGTGCATGTGCTGAAGACATGCCTATTTGACATTTCACTTCATCCCCACAAGGCACAGGAATGAACAGTGCTGTCCTTTGGGATGGTAACTCCAATCTTTGACTTGATCCACCATTCAGCAATGCATCCACAACTGCCAGCAGGAAGCTCCCTGGCTGAGGAAGGTACCACATACCTATAGCAGCCATCCCACCATGGCTTCTTCATAGCTCTTGTTGACCGCCAGCAGGTTACTTAGCTGATGTTTGTAGGCAAAATATGGTCCCTGGTTGAGAAGCCCAAGCATAAATATATCAGTTATATTAGAGAGGTGAACAAAAGTGAACAACTCAGTAGGTGTGGGATCAGCCTGCAAGCTGGGTGAAAATTAGAGTGATTTATCCAAACTGATACTAAGCAGGCTGCTTTGAATCAGTGAAATTGGAATATCAGTTTTAACAGCAACAGAATCCAGGTTTATTTTGCGACACCAAGAAGGTGGCCAAGACTAGCAGACTTCTTATCCCATCACTTCTTAGTGGTACAACTCCAATCTCTTTCCAAATGGAGCATAGTCATGGATGATATGGGTACAGTATCATGTACTTAGCTATTTCTGTAATTTAAAATAGATCTCCGGTGACATGTCACAATTACTCTGCTGAGACTGGTTTTTAGCTCCTGATTAGTCTGTCCATAAACCTTGGAGGGTCAAAACCATCTCCAGTATCAAAAAATATTCATTAATACAGCCAGTTTCAAAATTCAAAAGCCCAAACATCCAAAGCCTCAATCAAGTCTACCCTACCTAGCTTTCCCCAGTAGTGCCACTACTGCTGTATTTCAGGACAAAGCCAGCCAAGCTTCTTCCACACAAATCAAAGACTGCAACCACCAGGGGAAAAAAAAAAAAAAAAATCAGTTAAATTTCTCAGAAAGTATATTAGTCAAATTTTGAAGGACATAAGCTTTCAGGTTTCCGGCAGAGACTGAAAAATGGAAATCATTCCATATGTTGATCTCAAAATTTTCATTTTTATATGCTCCAGTGGAGATCATACAGCAATATAAAACACCTAGTTTCATTTAGAAGTGTTTTAAAAAAAAAAAAAGTAACAACAGGTCTTCTATAGAGAATTGTTTAAACATGGCTGTGGTTAACTCAAGAAACAGCCACTTGACACTCAAAGAATAATACAAGAGAAGAAATATTACCATCATCCACTGAACTTGAACAATAAACTTTCAGTAAGAGTTGTCTCTCAACATCTTTCTTGCTTAGCATTTTGAGTAACATGGACACAGCAACGGAAAAATTAGGTTAGGCAGAAATCCCACTGAAGTGGCAGTATCATTAAGAACAGACTAGGCTTTTTCTTTCCCCCTTGACAAAAAGTGCCATGCACCTTCATCTGAAGCATCTGGATAGGGGCATTTTATTACCACATGAATGACAAATTAGAAGGGATTTAGATAATAGCTACAAGATACTTAAAAAGTACAGAAGAGATGTCAGCCTCTCAAGTTATACTGCTAAATGCACTGCTGAAAGGTATTCAGCTACTGAGTGTGGGTACAGTTACTCTTGTGCAGAGAAGTAACTGGGAACACCGAGATGAAATTCAGTTTTCTTCAATACATTATAAGAAGCCCATTCTTTTAATAAAGGTGAATGCTTTTACAGATAGTTATTCTAGCCAAGATAAGCAAACACTTGCACACCAGTGTGGTTTACATTCATGAATAAGGGGCTTATATGAGCAGACTTTATGCAAGAACAAATGTGTATTCACAGAATGTATTGTAAGTCAAAGCTAGTCCATTGCATGGCTTTTGTTTTGACAAGGCCAAAGAGGGTATTGCAAAAAAGAGTATTATTTCAGCTTTTACTTAGGTCTGATGGAAAAAGGTTTCTAGCTGCAGAGATGTCTGAAGATTAATTTAAAACCAAACCATTTTTGCACTATGGACAAGTATCTATCAGTCAAAAACTGACCCAAGTGACACAACTGATTAAACACTGAGCCTTGCACTGCTTCAATACTATGGCAGAGGGTTTTGCATCTTAACCTCTTCAAGTATTTTGCTACAACGAACATTAAAACATATGTTTTAAATACTTAACTAGGATACATAACTTTTTATGAAAGAGTTTGCATTTGGAGCTACTGCAAACATGTCCTTACTGCTATCAACTTGGGTTTCTCAAACAAAAGCTATTTACCTGAGTATCTAAATTAACTGTACAATTTTAAGACAACAAAGCGGTCCAAAAGGAACATATGTAATGCTTTTAGTACTGAAATTTTAAGAGTAAAATGCAGCCTGCCTGTCAGGCAGCCTTCTCTTTCTAAACCACAAATACTGTGATGCCCCAAAGTGTCACCTACTTAACATTTGGCCCCTTTATGCTCTGTTCTCCAGGTAGAAGTTTCAATTTAAAACAAACATCCAGGAAGTCTTGAGGTCACATTTCTTCAAGTCAAGCAAGATTCCAAAATATCCTAAACACACCCTAATTTAGTAGCTCTCATTTTTCTTCTCTTTGTAAGCCACTTTGGGCAAATGCATTTTAAATATTTCAGCAACTGTAACAATAGGCAATCAATCAATTTAGTTACTCTTGGCTACTAGTGTTTCAAGGGTGGGTACACAATGCCAAAGTTATTACTATCAAAGTGGCGTGGTAAGATCCTGAGACGTTCCCAGCAAGTCACTACCACAAAAGCTTAGCAAGATTAACTGCAATTCCATTAACTCATAATGCTGGATAAAAACACTAAGGCTTTAAAAATGAAGCAGCATTCTGGAAATGGCTGGCTAATTTTGTGCACATGCATATGTGTATGTACACGTTGGATCATGTGCAGCTCAAATCATAAGAGCAGCTGTATTTATGAGTCACATCACCTCTAGTCCATCCACGCTGCAGACCGTGTGTATCTGCGACATTTCCCACTTGAACTCAGCTACATTTAAGTTCAACATAAAACCTCCACCATTTAGCCCATACTATTCATTGCCCTGAACACCTGATGAACATGCCATAAACCACACAACAAAACTGCACATCAAAGATCAGAGTTAAGGTTTTGCAAGCATTTTTTTCTGGCATTCCCTATCGTCGAGATGCAAAATAAGCATTGTGCAGTAGACCTAAAATGCTATTAAAGAGAAGGTACCCTGTGTGAATATATTACCCTGTAAAATAGCAAGGCAGTATAAGAGTGACTTCAGAAACAGCAAGGTAAAAAAATGTTTGAGCTTTGGAAAAGTTACAGATGTGTAAAACCCTCAGACACCAGCACAACATCACTGCAATACTAGATCTAAAGGATTCACACACACACAAAAAAAAAAAAAAAAAATTAAACAACCTCACTCTTCTAACACTATAGAGTCAAAATCTTCCATTAATTCCTATAATATGAACCACATGAAAAGCTACATGCTTTTAGTTACTATCTCTTGAACAGATGGACAATAAGTTCCAAGAGGCACAGTTCCTTGCATTGTTACCTAAGAAAAAAAAAAGTAAAATTCAAGTTGTATTTTACCTTATCCAAGGACCACTGTACAAAAATTAGGCAAACGAAACAGCGCTCAATTTGCTGATATGGAAAGCTTTCGGTTTAATTCTAATGGGAGAGAAGAGTAAGGCTGTGCTACAGCTCTTGCTATACAACAGCACTCAACTGCACATGATCTCCTATGTTCAGGCAGTATCAGAACTAGAAACCAGGATCTGTACTTCTGAGCACACACCATACTCCTACCTAGATCAGAGGAGCCCTAGGGAAAGGACTGGAAGCTGGCTACCACCATAACTTAGACCATTTCCTCCGAAGGATACGCTGATGTACAGAACAGGCTACAGGATGGGCGAGTAGTCTGTACAGCCCAGAGGCACAGCCATTCAAAAAACTCTATGCAACAGGACAGTGAGGAACAATCAGGTATTCCCCAGGCTTAAGAGTCTGGGATCGTATGTGTTTTGATCCATGAACTGACACTTGAAGAAGTCTTTTGCATTCTTGCCTTCTGACAGCTTGGAGACTCCTTGGCTTTTGAGACTGAACAGGAGCTCCACAGACCCAGTGCAAGCAGGGTTCTACTCATCCACAATTCTGTGTCCCTTTGCTGTACCAAACCACTGTTTATTTGCATCAATGATACCTAAAGGCAACAAAAATAGATCAAATACATAGAGAGAAACTCTGCAGTTCCTTGCGATGCAGAGGGCCATGGAAGGCAGTTTTTGTGCTGAGAGTACTTCACATTTTCATCTTGGTATTAAGGATATTTCTGTAGAGTTAAATGTTCTACCAGTTATATAATTCTAAGTGTTTAGAAAACTTTTATTTGCTTAATTTTAAGCTTTATGAGAAGTAGACTACAACACCAAACATTTAAACATGGTGTTCACTGCTGCCATCAGTTATTGGTAAGTTCTCTATTTCCTGCTCTGAAGTATTAACACATTTTGCAATTTTCTTTGGAATCAAATCACCTGGAAGAAGCTGAGATACAACAATACAGAACTCTATACAACATAAGGCTAATGAATTACAAAAAGCAAGGATAACAATGCCTTGACAAGTATTTAGCCCCCAAATTACTTGATAAACTAATCATAATGCTTGGTGGTTTTTTCCCCTTCCATCTGATGTGTCAAGGCTTGTTCCTTCAAGTAGGAAAAGTAGCTTGTGAAATAAACTGCCTTAAGAACAATGAAATAGTAACCCTAACAATGTAGTTAATTTTTCTTGTTTCCTTTCATGCTAGGTATATTCACTTTAATCTACCCAGCCTGAATCACCTCTGAAGGAGTTTTTAATATTGACTTTTGGTCTACATCAAACATGCTTCTTCACACAGTGTACTTGGTCAAACCATGCTTCTGAGCAGTGCTAATGAAGTTTCTATTTGTATAATTTCTCACTTGTACCTTCTCTGAAACCCTGGCTCTCAGCACAAGAATACCATTCAACAAAAAAATTAGAAAATCTGTCTTTTTCAAAAACAATTAAAAGCTGTGTTGCTAAGGTACAAGGCACCAAACATTCAGGACCTCAAGCAATCCATCAGGAAACACTTTCTAATAGTCCTGCAATTATCGACTGCTTGATCAAAGCATTGGGAAGAGGTTCATCCACCTCCAGGCTCTGAAGGCTCAAGCATTAAAGAAAGACACTGGATTTCAAGACAGACAGAGATGAATGGTCACCTGAGATGGTAAAGACTTCACCATGCATAGCCCTCAGCCATTGAGATCTATCCCAACTAGCACCTATCAACACCAGATTACAGCATAATAACCTTTGTTCTGCTGGTCCCCATTTACGTATCAGCTGCCAAAACTAAAGATGAAGAACTTCTCCTGCCATGTAGCAAAGGATTCTCTCACATGAACAGAAGATGCCTATGGCATAAAGGTGGCCATCGATGAACTGATCACATTTAGTTCTGCAGATTATGGCACATCCTGGTTCTCTGCTGCTCAGGCACTGCCTACAAAACCAGAAAGACACATTTCCATCATTTCCAGAGCAATTCAGAACTACCACATAGCCCAGTGGAACCTGACCTAAAGACCCATCTTATCACACCATGTCCTTCACAGCTGAGATAAGAAAGAAGCAATTGTCACTATGTGTGACCTGGACATGAAGTATTTCATTCTGAGAAAAATCTTCCCTTTGTCACTCAAAAAACTCATCAACTGAATCAGATGTAAGCAACATCTTAAACATACAAGGTCTACCACATTTCACCCTTACACTGTGTAAGTGAGTCTGGAACCAAAAACCAAATTCACCTAGTGCAGTCCAATACCCGTGGCCCGGCACAACTGATTCTGCTAGGACTTCAGTCAAACTGGCAATTTCTTACTGACAGGAGCTGAAGGACAGACATTTGCTCTTATCACAACTTCTCTGAAGGACTTAACATCACTGCCCCTAAATGATTTTTGCCTTGCCAGCAAGGAATGAGAGGTAAGCAGTGCATGGAATAGCTCAACTCCTTCCTTGAGGGTGGTAGTCAGGAATTTAAAGGGTTGCTCAAAACATTACAAAAGCCATTCAGCATGACTGGGAATACAGTCATCAAGTAAGACAAAGGTTGATGTAACTTGCACTTCAGATGTCCATCTTCAGCCGATCACATGGCTGGGGGGGCTGCTGGATGATCCCTTGCTGATATAAACAGTTCTTCATATAGTTGTTGCTCCTGGAGGCTGCTGCCTTTTCCATCTAGCTGGCAGTCCTAAACCCTGAAGCACTGCAGCAGATCTGAGCATGCTATATCAGCTGATAAAATATGCTCAGACACTGTGCTTGAATTTTTAAGAAGTCCTCGACTTTATTATAGCCAGCATGTTGACAACCTACCATTTAAAACAACATTCGAAGGGACTTGTTCTCTGCTTCAATTCATCAGATGTTAGAGTTACAGGACTTGCAACTGAAACCAGAATCTGTCGAAATGTTGAACCAGCTTTAGAAAGCAGTAGCTTCTGTCAAGGAGGTGCAGAGAGAGCACTTTCCTCATTTCAGTTTATTCAGCTAGTTCAACAACCCAGAGAGAAAGGTCATATTCCTCCAAGAATAAACAAGGTGCCAAAAGTTGATGTGACCAGCTCCAAGAGCTCCCGAAACACAGATCAAGCATTTGTACTCCCAATCAACCATCCCTAACACCTTCTTTATTAAGGTCACCTTAACGACAAGTTTTCCTTAAAATACTTACGCTCTAGCTTAACTAGAAGCCTGTGTACTTTCCCTCCAGCTCCTGCCCTTAAACTACATTTCAAGCGAAACACAATTCCCAAACTCTCACTGCCACAAAGTTGAAAAAAGTTACATCCTGTAATTGCATCTTTCTAATCCTGCTTTCCTAACCTTAGCAAACTGAAAATACAAAACAAGATCAACTTAAGAAAGCTGGAGAATGAAACAGATACAAGGTGAGCACGAGTTCAGAGCAGCATATAATATTAATATATTGCAGAAGTCACCCATCAAATAAAGTTAGGGTATTCTTATCTCCAAATGATTCCACAAGCAGAGCCCTATGCACGTGAAGACCTAAGACAAAGAGAGCCAAGAATATCACTTCTCTCAAGACTCCTCTCCAGGGACAGAATGAGGGTCTAAGACCACTTTTTCAGTGTCTCAGAAGTCAAGATGCATAACCAAAGATCAGACACTACAAAAATCTGCCATGCACGGCTCCTCATGGAGTAAAGATGAGACAGAAATACATGAGAGATTTCAGCCACATCACTTGAAGAGAATACCAGTGCTGGGGAGGGGTGGAAACATCATGAGACCTCAACTTCTCACTCTCAAAACAACTATCACAGGATCGGTCAAAAGACTTTAGAAGAAAGGTACAGCAGTTCAAGGACATCAAATACCCAAAAAGACAGCACAATCATAATGCTGAGGTAAGGCAAATGGAAGCCTTGCCTGAATCCACACTTGTTAATGCACATCCCCAAATTATTTCTCAGGCAGCTTCAGCTTCTTTCCAGGAACAACTGCAAATAGGCAGTCCAGAGAGCTCCCCAACCAAACTATTTCAATCAGTCATGACTTTTTTGAAAAAAAATGAATGAGTAATGTAAGCGCAGGAAGAGGTCACCAGGCCATTTGGGGATGTAAAGATGACACTGTTACCAACCAAAGACTCGGGCAACTTCCTGAATAAGTAATAATGGAGGTGAGTCTAAGAATACACCTATCACACCTACATGAGTAAGCCAGCCAACTCATTACAAAAGGCAAGCCTTATGCCAAAGCCTTCCTTTCCTTCCAAACAACGAGGCCAAACTGAACATGACTCAAATCCATTACTCCCCAAGCTACAGGTTATTTTGGTTTTGTGGAACAAAGCTCTTAAACCTTGACCTGTAGAGGCCAAGAGGCACTGAAGGTGCATGTTAGTCAAGCAAAGACATCATCCAAATTTTTTTTTCAGTTTGAGAGAAGCCAAAGGGCATGAAATGGGAGATGCACGAGCCACAACTAAAACAGTTAACTGCTGGGAGAAGCAAGCTCATGGGGACAATATTTTGGCAGAGATCAAGCAGATATCAAGCGCAGAGGAGTGTGTCTAATGCAACACATCTTCTGCAGGCAGTGAGGTTTGCCTGTTTTAAGAAAAAAGTGCAACTCCTCCTCCAGTTGTTTTGATAATTTAAGTACACTCCCCTCAGTTGTTTTCTGAGATGGCTCTGCCAGATCTCTTATTTGCTGTACTCACAAGAGTGGAAATAGCAACCACAAAAGTTTTTTGTATTAACAGGAAGGCTGAGAGAGGAATTGAATCTACCTTCACCCATTATGTGTTGTCACAGCCCTTTGAAGGCTGCCTTCTGAAAGTTTGGAGATGAAGAACACAAAGGTAGAAAAATAGTTGTATCAAACAGCCCTGAAGCCCACGGAGTTCTGATGAAAACACTGCTGTTACGCTGAATTAACCATCAATGAGTGAAGCTATCAATGGATAGCTGGGAAGCCCCTCACTTTGAAATAAACATCACAGAATCATTGAGTGTTTGGCTTGGAAAGGACCTTAAAGATGATCTGCTTCCAAGCCCCCTGTCATGGGTAGGGACACCTTCCACTAGCCCAGGGTGCTCACAGCCCCATCCAGCTTAGCCTTGAACACTTCCAGGCATAGGGCATCTACAGCTTCTCTGGGTAACCTGTGCCAGTGCCTCACCACCCCCACAATGAACAATTTCGTTCTAGTATCTAAACTAAATCTACTCTCTTTCAGTTTGAGCCCATTCCCCCTTGTTTTGTCCCCTAAATCCTCTTATGAATAGTCTTGACCCATCTTTCCCGTCAGTTCCTTCAGGTACTGAAAGAATATGGAAATACNCTTCCAGGCATAGGGCATCTACAGCTTCTCTGGGTAACCTGTGCCAGTGCCTCACCACCCCCACAATGAACAATTTCGTTCTAGTATCTAAACTAAATCTACTCTCTTTCAGTTTGAGCCCATTCCCCCTTGTTTTGTCCCCTAAATCCTCTTATGAATAGTCTTGACCCATCTTTCCCGTCAGTTCCTTCAGGTACTGAAAGAATATGGAAATACGGGACTAGATGATCTCCAGAGGTCCCTTCCAACCGTAAAAATTCTGTGAAATACACACAGAGAAGAGCCCAGGGGGCAACTTGGGGTGAAAGCGGAAAACTCTCACCCTGCCCCGAGGTTCCTACAGGAGGCTCTTTGGGACTAAAAAAGAAGATTAACAGCGCAGCGGCGGCTGTGGCGCGGCCCCCCCCTCTGCCCAGGCCGTGCCCGTGCCCCCTCCCGCAGGCCCGGGCCCGGCCCAGCCCCACACCGCGGCCCGCGGCGCGGGGGAAAAGGCCCGTACCTTGAAGTACCCGCCCTCGTAAAGCGTGTTGGGGGGCCCGAAGATCGCCACCTCCCAGTTGTAGAGGTCGGACTCGTCGACCAGGGTGATGCGGAAGCCCTCGACCGGCTCCTCCTGCAGCGACTTCAGCTCCAGCATCAGCNCGCACGCCCTGCCGCGCGCCACGCCCCTCGCCGCGTGCCTTTAAAGGGGCCGCCGTTGCCCGGGGGAAAAGCGTCACGTGGTGAAGTGGGCATGGGAGTGCGACACGGGGTGGTGCAGCGTGAGGTCACGAAATCACAGAATCAGTGCGTTTGGAAAAGATCTCTGAGAGTATCGAGTCTAACCTATGACCCAACACCACCACTGAGTGCCACATCCAGTCTTTCCTTAGATGCCTCCAGAGACGGTGACTCCACCGCCTCCCTGGTCAGTCTGTTCCAATGTATAATGACCCCTTCTGTGATAAAATTCCTCCTAACATCTAATGTAAGCCTTTGCTGGCACAGCTTGAGACAGTAGTGAGTGCCCAAAGGAGGGCAGTGATGATGGTGAAGGGTCTGGAGGGGAAGCCATGTAAGGAGCGGCTGAGGTCACTTGGTCTGTTCAGCCTGGAGAGGAGGAGACTCAGGGGAGACCTCATTGCAGTTACAACATCCTGATAAGGGGCAGATGAGGGTCAGGCACTGATCTTTGTGGTGACCAGTGACAGGACCTGAGGGAGTGGCATCAAGCTGTGTCAGGGGAGAGTTAGGTTGGATATCAGGAAAAGGTTTTTCACCAGAGGGTGGTTGGGCACTGGAACAGGCTTCCCAAGGAAGAGGACAAAACACCAAGCCTGACAGAGTTCAAGAAGCATTTGGACAATGCTCTCAGGCACAGGGTGTGACTCTTGGGGTGCCCTGTGCAGGGCCAGGAGCTGGACTCAATGATCCTGATGGGTCCCTTCAAAATCAGCTGATTCTGTGATTCTGTGATTCTACATCCCCTCATCCTATCACTGGTTGCCTGGGAGAAGAGATTGATCCCCAGTTACATGCTCCTGTCAGGGAGTTGGCAGACAATTATAAGGTTCCCCCTAAGCCTCCTCTTCTCCAGGCTAAACACCCCCAGCTCCCTCAGCTGCTCCTCACAGGACATGGACTCCAGACCCTTAACCAGTTCCACTGCCCTTCTCTGAACTTGTGTGAGCACCCCAATCCCCTTCCTGGATTGTGGGGCTCAGAACTGGACACAGGAGGTGACTTGAGGTGACTTGCCAGTGCCAAATACAGGAGAAGAATCATTTCCCTAATCCTGCTGCTTTTCTTATTATTGATCCAAGCCAGGATACCATTGGCCTTCTTGCCCACCTCTGGACACTGCTGTTGTCTCATGTTCAGCTGCTGCTGAGCACTCCCCATGTCCTATCCCACTCACCAGCTTTCCAGCCATTCTGCTCCCAACCTGGAGCTGCAGGAGTTGTTGTGATCCAGAGACAGGACCTGGCGCTTGGCCTTGTTGAACCTCACACAACTGGTCCGTCCATCCAGCCTGTCCAGATAGTCACAGGTCAGGAGTGGGTACAACAGGGCATGGTTGGCCCACTGACGGGCACCCATGGTCACAAACCAGATGGTTTTTACAGAGCATGGTTTTTGAGGAGTGAACTCACATGACTCAGGGCCCCATAAAAATCCTGCAGCAGCTCCCAAGCTGCAGTAGGACATGAATAGGCAGCTGCCATCCCTCACCCCAACATGTTGTTCTCACATTCTTCACAGATGTGCGATGGGTTCACACCAGAACATGCTATTTCCAGCCTTCCTCCCATTCCCTGGCTTGGCTAAGAGTGAAAAATGTTTGCAGAACTTTAGAGGTATGTCAACTAGTAAACATGAGCCAGTACCCGTTTCTTGGTGAGTATTTAATGAATAATATAAAAAATATTCATTAAAAAAAAAAGAAAGAAATATAACAGTAATTGTCCAGGACGAGGATGACCCATTTCTGCCTGGCATTTCTTTCATCCTTCTGCACATGTCAGGGTTCAGTTCACCTTATAGGCACCTGATCCTTGGACAAACAGGTTGGATGATGTGTCCCATCATCCCTATGTCATTACATGGCTTTAGCCTTCTTCTTTGCACCCATCACCTTGCATGCTTTCCCATGCCAATGACAACCCTGTAAGCATGATCAATCTCCTGCCTTTCCTAAAGCCATGGACTTTCCCAAAGGCACAGGACTGACAGCCAGGGCCCCCTGTGTTGGTGGGAGGTCGTGCAACTGGGGCAGTCTGCACTACGACCTTGAAGTTTCTCCCTGACCCTTGGTAGCCTTGGCTCTGGCTCCTTCTCCAGACCTTGGCCCAGGGAGTAAAGCAGGAAGCAGACAGTTTTCCCCAAGCACCAGCTGCTCCCAGGACAAATTTGCTGTTTCCCAGTAAAAAGCAAGGCATCCTCTCCCCTTGTCCCTAAGACTGCTTTGTTTGCCCTTCTCCTGTCTCTTGAGCTTTCTCCAGAGTCACCACCTTTGGGAGTGACTCTGGGGAAAACCTCCTTAAAGCTGCCCTAGCACTGGCAGTGGTACCCGTTCTAGGGCTTGTGATTGCCTCCAGGCTATAAAATACTCCAGCCCTTGCAAAATCCCAGCTCACCCTGGACAATGTCCCTGTGGGGACTGGCATCAATTTGCTCATGAGCTGGGATGAGTCTTTGCTCAGTGCCACAGGGGTAAAATGGAGGAACATCCCTCGTCCATCTGCAGCTTGCCTGGCTGCTGAAATAAAGTGCATGTTCCCCTACAGGGACAGGTCAGCCACTGGCACAGGTCAGCAGCTGTGGCTCACTCTTTGCACTTTGGAGTGAGCTCAGATTTACTGAAAGCTTCTTAATTCAGCTCTCACTTCCTCAGCAGGGGACTGGAGGGCTGGATCCTGAAACACTGTCAGAGAAGCTCCTTGGAGGTTGGGCAGTACCAGGCTGTGTGTGTTTACTGGTGGAAGTTCGATACCATGTTCTTTTTATTTGTGTCAGTGGAATAGAACAGAAAAGAATTGACTATTTCTGTTGGAAGGGACTACAGCATTCATCCCGTTCAACTGCCTAATCAATTCAGGGCTGACCAAAAGTTCAAGAATGTTGTTCAGGGCATTATCCAAATGTCCCTTAAACACTGACAGGCTGGGGGCATTGGCCACCTCACTAGGAAGCCCGTTCCAATGTCTGTCCGCCCACTCTACAAAGAAATGCTTCCTGATGTCAAGTCTAAACCTCTCCTGGCCCATCTTTGAACCATTTCTATGTGTCCTGTCACTGGATACCTTAAAGAGCTCAGTATTTCCCTCTCCACTTCCCCTCCTTGGGAACCTGTAGAGAGCATTACCCTGAGCCCCCTTTCTCCAAACTAGACAAGCCCAAAGTCCTCAGCTGCTCCTCAAAGGACATTCTTCCAGCCTTTTCACCACCTTTGTTGCACTCCTCAGGACATATTCACAGATCTTCGCATCCTTCTTAAATTGTCTTTAGTTGATGGACATAACACATGCTGTGACTTCCATGCTGCTGCCAGCCAGCAAAGACCTGCTCTGTTAATAGAGCTTGCTGGTAAAACATGGATTTGCTCTTGCGGAGAAAAATGTACAGGAGCCAAGCTCTTTTGGTATTGCAGTGCCCTCAAAACATCTTTTCTTGCAGCCAGCCTCCAGCACAGGCTTTGTCTGAACCCGCCTAATGCTGGAAGAGATGGGAGAAGCAAAGTTTGGAGCTATTCAGGATTTATCTCCGCCTGCTGCCTGTCTTGAATGTTAAAGCAAGATGTAATCATGCAAGGCAGAAAGTAAAGCAAGCCCTGGTGTATTCAAGAGAGCAGACAGCAAACTTTCCATCCGCTTTTAGAAAGAATATTGGTCCTTTTCCTTCTGATTTTTTTTCCCTCTCCTGCAAAAACATTCAGCACCCAAAGAAAATAGAAACTGTTGAAGCAACAGAGCATTTTGAAGCCAGAGCAGCATGGCAGCCCCCTCCAAGGCTGCTGCCTGCATTTCTGCCTGTGCTTCCAGGGAGGCTCAGCTGCTCTGCCTGGTGTCCCCTTCCCTAAGTCCAGGCTGCCCTGAGGCTAGCATAACTTTTTTGATTTATCATATGGCATTTCTCCCCTCTAATAATCTCTGACATATCGTAATGAAAGGATGAAGCCTTCTCCTTCTCCTTCAGCTGCTCTCCCATGAATGGCCACTGCTTGCCTGCAAGCAGGGCTCTACATGGGGTGTGCTCTGCCACAGACAGTATTGTTCCTTCTTCTATTTTCTTTTATTTTCACCTGGATGGATCAGTTTATTCTTTGGGCTCAGAGAACAAGAAATATAGTCTGATATAGGAACATGGCACTCCAGGAAGGGGAAGTCTCACTGGGAGAGGAGGAGGCTGCACATACAATTAATCCAGTCCCAGATTGGCAGCAGAACTTGTCACTGTAAACTGGACCATCAGTGCAATAGGTTAAATCTGAGCTGAAAACATCTCTGTAAGTCCTTTCTGCTTTGTTCTTATCAGCTGTTTTTAATACCTCTCTTCCTCATTTCTTTCTTCCTATGAACCATGTTCCTGAAGCATGATAAACTGAAGGTTAACTCCTCTGCTTAGCAACAGCAGAAGCTTTGAAAATGCAAACCTGTCTAGGTGTCACATTAGAGGGTTACTGCTCCATGAGCTGTCAGAGAGAGAGGACAAGAGGTGGGAAGATGTGGGAGTGCCTGTGTGACTCCATTCTCAGGGCAGAATCCTCTCACATGATACTCTTCTCTGCTTTATCTAGTTATTTTCCTGAGTGGCGCAAAGGATGAGATACCTGCTCCTTCCCTAGAGGAATTCTATTCACCTGGAAGAAAAGACAATATCATAGACACCATCAACACCATCAACATCATTTCCTCTCCTCCTGCCTCCTCCCTCCTCCTGTGCTTTGATGAAACCATCAATAGGCATCCTGGGGACTCTGGGCCGGACTTTAACACATTCTTACCCCCAGAAAGTGAGATGGAGAAGTCATGAAGAACACCAGGCAAGGGGTAGGAGTTCTGCTTAGCTTACAGCTACCCCACCAGGAGCCCTTTGTAGCTCAAAGAACAAGCAGCTGTTCCTTGGGCTGTACTGAAACAAAGCAGGACACCTGGAGGTCCACCTCATCACTGTCCTGCCTCAAAGTTGGTTCTAAACATATCTAAACATTCTAAACATATTCTAAGACATATTTTTCCAACCAATTCTTTAGTATTTGTCCTTCAGACTGCCCAAAGTGGAAATCCGTGTGCTCGTAGGTCAATGTGACTCAGCTCTGGACTCAGCTCCTCTTCCTGTTAGAGAGCTGGTAAGTCTCCCTCCCGCCCAAATCTTACCCTCTTTTTTCTTGCCAAGACTATTATAGGGATATGGAAGACGGAGAGAGAGCCCAGATTATTTCCTCTGTCTCCTTCCTGGAGTGCCTTTGCCCTGGCTGGGTGCAAATCTCCAGCCAAGGCCACAGAGGTGTTGTCAGCCCATCATTCCCACAGGAGCACCACAGATTGCCCATGGGACAAGGGGAAACAGCACCTGGGGTTTGCAGGCTGGTCTTGCTGCCCCGGAGAAACCAGTATCAGAGGAATCTGTGGTTACTTCTTTTATTTACCCTAGATACCTCTGTCCCAGACCAGAGGACAGACAAGCACCATCTCAATGGATCTCAGCTCTGACACAAATGCCCTGATGCCAAGGAAAGATTTCCCCATAAAATTCCCTGAGCATTTAGTGAGGGAAATCAAAGTGTGATTATCTGCTCTGCTGCCCAAGTGAACAATGCAGTATTACTGCATGGGGTGATTCTCACCTCAAAAAAAAAAAAAAAAAAAAAAAAAAAAAAAAAGAACAGCTGTACAAGAGCCATCACCTTCACATTGACACCTACATAGATTCCTCTGTCTGGGGAGCAGAGCATCAGAGTACTCAAGGGAAGCAATTGTCAATCTTTTAGAATAAAGGTCTGTCCGCAGTTCTCCTTCTGGCTCTCTTTCACCTAAAAATGGGGCAAGCTGATTCTCAGGCAGAACTCATCACAGGGATGAAAAGATGCTCTTGAGCATCAGTCAGCAGCATCTGGGTTAACAGGAGCATCCTACATCAAAGTAGCCACCAGCAGAGTAATGCAAAGTTTGGAAGATTCAGAGCAAAGCAGAAGAAAAATGAAGAGAAAAACAGATCTTTAGTGGAGCTTTTTCTTTTTCCCTGTTTTGATTTGGCCTTTTTTCTGCTTGTTTTAATTTGAATAAAGTTGGCTTTACTTTTTTTTTCTTTGCCTTTCTACTCCAGTTTGTTCTTTTAAAATGGATGAAGTCCATCACAAGGGCTTGATAAAAGAGTGCCGTCACAATGCTTGCTGCTCCCATTCAGCTGATGAATAAATTATAATCACATTACAATGCTATTTCAGCTGTGATTCCAGGGTCTGAGGAGTGTGACGACTGTGACCTTATGCTTGCCAGACAGCGGTTTGAATTTCCAAGAGTTTGTGTACCTGGCTGTTCAGGTCACCTTACACCTTCCATTCTGGGCTCAGTGTGCAGAATATCTGAGCCTTTTCAAGCTGCCAGCCATAAGGACAGTCCTCCAGCTGTCCACAGGGGTGGTGGTATGTTCTGTAGTCCTCAGAGACTCATGATCTCACAGAATCATAGAAAATGCTGAGTTGGAAGGGACCCATCAGTATTCTGTTGAAGCCTGAAGTGACTGTTAACCCCCTCCAAAGCAGCAACCTGTGGAATATAATTCTTTATTGATGGGGCTGTGACTGGGATATCCATATTGTTCAGTCCCAAGAAGAGTTTCTGTGTTGGGAGCTGGAATTTTAAGTTCTTCTTATTGCACAAGACATCCCTGTCTCCAGCATTCTGGTGTGTCTGAGATAGCATAGATGCCAGCATCACTGGGATAAGGGGATGTGCTCTGGGAGGGGCATCAGCCTAGGGCAACATCCCCAGAGTTTCACCTTCATCTTGCCTGCAGGGTCAGCTCTGCAGGACTGTCCATCCCTTCAGAGTGGGTGGCCATCAGGCAGGGATGAGCAGCTGTCACCATTTCTGGGGATGAGCCAGGCACTGGCAGCAGAGTGAAAGAGCTGGAGCCCACAGAGCTGCTGCCCGATGGATCCACCAGACCCTGCTTTTACCCTTAGGGCAGACAGCTCCTTGTATTTGGGCAGAAGCTATGGTGAGAGACAGCATTTTGCAGAAGGTGAGAGGGAAGAGGAAGCTCTCTGGTCTCACATCATTCCTGGCTTGGGGACACCAACACCATGTTCTGTGCTGAATGGCATGATATCAGCTGCTATCAGCTGGGCTTAACAATGCTCTCACTCGCTGCCACACCTTGGGTGGTCTTTGTGGGCTGGTCTCCAGCAGCAGTGCATTCACCTTCTGCCAGGAACTCTAAAATGCAGGGCCAGCAAGGCATAGGTGAAGAGGCCAAGCTCAGGTCCTGTCTGAGGCCTTGAAAACTGACCACAAGAAGAATTTCCATTAGGAAAGAGGGAGGGCCAAGTGAGTTGGGTTGGACCTTGCTTTGCTGAGGCTGAATTTGGCCTTTTCATGACCCTTCCCACAATAAGTATGCAGAGATCCAGAGGAACAAAACCAAACTGCAGTGTAAGTACCAAGCCCAAAGCATGGGCAGCAGGCTTGGGTGGCTGAATAGCAGAGAGAATCCCTTGGGTGAAAAGGTCTGGAAAGGGTTAAGGGGATCCTCCCTTAGCATCTCCATCTCCAATTTCCTAAAAATGAGATGTTCTTCTGAAAAACTGCTTGTAGGGCTTGTGTGGCACATGAAGTGTCTCACTCTGCTGTGTGCACTGGTAGGCTGTGAGCTCTGGAAACCACACTGTGGTGGGTATGAAGCAGAACTGGGCAGGGGAACACCCTTGCAATGGTCCTGAAAACGGCTCTGTGCACTCATATGTGGAGAGGGAGAGGCTAAACTTTCCTGCAGGAGACTGAATCACGGGGGAATAATTAATGCAAATTTCCCAGACAGGTGAACAAGTCTGGAGAAGCCTTCCTGCCTGGCCTGACTGTGCTGAGATGCGCTGTCATCTCCACCCTGGGGCTTGCTGTCCTGTGGAAATTTGGTAAGAGTTTCTACGGGGTCTTAAAAAAAAAATACAAGAAAACCACTGAGCTCACAAGGCTGAAACCCTCCAGCATTGTCCATGTTGGAGGGCCCTGCATACACACCCTCCCCGAGAATGGAGGATTGGGAACCCACAGGGACTGTTCAGGGGTTTGATTGTCTTCCTCTTGGCTCCACCAGCTCCTCTGCACTCCTCTTCCCTCCAGCCATCCCTCACTGGTTGCCCCTGCTCCATCACCACCCTCCTGCAGACCTTGGGGCAACCCCAGTTATGTTCCTGTCTTGTTTTTGTGACTGGAGGGGCTGGAGGGCTGGAGGGCTCAGACCTGCAAGAGGATCCCTGTGGCACATGGACAGGGCAGAGCATGGCTGTGCCCGGCAGGTGCTGTCCCTCAGTGCTTTGTTGTACCAACATCTCAATCCCTATCTACAGCTGCCTGTAGGGCTAGATAAATCTCTTCTAGACTTGTTTACCTGCTGTGAAATTGCCATTAATTACCCTCATGCTTCTCCATCCTGCAGGAAACCTGTTGGTCACACCAACCTGAAACTCTCAATCCACGGTAGGTTTGGCACATCCCATTTCTTTGTCCCATCTATCACATCTCAGATCTTCTGCCTGGGCTGTAGGATGGGTTCTTCCCCTCTTCTAACCTTCAGCTGTCAATTCAAGGGCAGGAAGGGTGCAAAAAGAGCCAACAGCCATGTTTGCATCTGAATGCACATCAGGGCCAGTCCATTCTGCAGAATTCTCATTTTAAAGGTGGAGAAGGCTCTGATGCTGTCCCAAACTATAAGCTGTGGTTTTTACCTCAAAAGAGTTTGTTTTTCTGATGTGTGAACATTTCAAGGGTCTAGAAGAGTAGGAGAGAGGGAGTTTAAGAGCCAAGCCAAGTCTTTGCATCTGGACCCTCGTTTGCACAGTGCTTTAAATTAATATGATTTTCTTCTTGTCTTTGACACTCACTGATGCTTCAGAGGAGACTTTTGGTTGGGTGAGCTGGCTCCAGTCTGGTCTGGTGGGTCTGCATCCCCTTATCTCCAAGATAATCAAAGGCTCTTTCTTTGCTCTTGCCTTGGGGAAGTTAAAAAAACCATGAACATACTTGCCAGTGGTCAAGAAGAACCAAAAAAGGGCAAGTTTTAGCTATTTCTCCCTTCATGCTGCCCCTTTGGTGTGAGAGCAGGGTAAAGCAGAAAAGCCCTATGGGGTGGAAGCCTGAAAATCTCTCCCTCCATAGGAAAAATTTAAAGAGCAGAGACTGCAAAATGGAAACCAGAGGAAGCAGTAAGGACTTTCCACAGAGCGAATTCTTCTCTCTGCAAACAAGCAAGCAACATTCCACGAAGGCCACAAAACTTAGATAAAAGCCATTCTCCACCTCAAGCATGTTTTTCTCTCAGCATCCATTTTTAATGTATTTATCTCTTTTTTTTTTCTTTAAGTGCAGCACTGGTGAGCATTGCCAGGACACTCAGATCCTTCCCTAAGCATCAGAACATGTGCTCAGCTTCAGAAATGCAGAGTTCTTCCCTAGAGTGAGCCATATTTTCATTTACCTAAACTCTTATGAGCAAAAGAAATTAGAAGGGAGGATTTGCAAACAGCGTGCCTAGCTTGTCCTAAAACAGTATAAAGCTCCTTCTTCCAGAGCAATTTTCAATGCCATAGGGCATTTTTCTATGCAGTTTTTTCATATGTGTGAAAATATTGTCCCATTGACTCTACTGCCCTACTCTTCTTTTTGTTTACAGTCACCCACATACTGACTTTCACATATATATGAAATACATATGCATATATGATTCTTTCACATCTACTTGCTGTCTAAAAACCTGAAAAAGCTGTCAAAAGATCTGATAACAGAGCACAGTCAAATTACCCTGCTGTTACTCCTCATATCCTGATGATTAATAAATAATAAAAGCCATTTGAGTAATATTTTATCTGGGGCTCTCAGAAAACAGAAGCCTGTGACACTCCTGGCTGCTCTTATCCATAGAGGTATTTCCAAAAGCTTGGTAAAGCAGGAGAAAATGAAAGGCTTCTCACTTATTGGATCATGGAATCAGAATGCCTTGGGTTGAGAGGGACCTTTAAAAGTCATCTGACATCCCCCAGAAGTGTGCAGGGACATCTTCAACTAGAAAAATTTGCTCAGAGCCTTGTCCAGCCTGGTACTGATGTTTCCCAGGATGGGGCATCCACCACCACTGACAGGTTGCAGTGGTTTAAACCCAACCAGCAGCAAGTCCCAGGCAGCAGCTCTCTCTGGTGGGACTGAGGAGGGAATCAGAAGGGTAAAAGTGACAAAACCTATGGCTTGAGATAAAGACAGTTTAATAGGAAAAGCAAAAGCCACATACGCAAGCAAAGCAAAACAAGGAATTAATCCACTGCTTCCCATGGGCAGGCGTGTGCAGCCATCTCNGGGAGACAATCAGAAGAGTAAATGCTAGAAGACCCATGAGTTAAGATAAAATCTGTTTAAGAAGGAAAGCAAAAGCCATTCACACAAGCAAAGCAAAACAAGGATTTAATTCACTGCTTCCCATGGGCAGACAGGTGTTCAGCCATCTCCAGGAGAGCAGGGCCCCGTTACATGCAATGGTGACTTGGGAAGACAAAGACCATCACTCCAAGGATTTTCCCCTGCCCCCCTCTTCCCCACACTTTATATACTGAGCATGATTTCATATGGTCTGGAATACCCTTTTGATCAGCTGGAGTCACCTGTCTCGGCTTTGTCTCTTCCCAGCCTCCTGTGCACCCCCAGTCTCCTCGCCACTGTGGCAGGATGAGAAGCAGAAAAGGCTTCGGCTCTGTGTTGCTGCTCAGCAATAACAAAAACATGTATATGTTATCAATATGTGTTCAGCACAAACTCAAAACACAGCCCCGTAATTGTGAGAAAAAACAGATGTGAAGTAAATTAACTCTACCCCAGCCAAAACCAGCACACAGGTCTGTGCTTTTTTTATACCAGGGACCAAGAGCTGGATGCAGTGCTCCAGGTGGGTCTCAGCAGAGCAGAGCAGAGGGGCAGAATCCCCTCCCTCCCCTGCTGCCCACGGGGCTCTGGGTGCAGCCCAGGACACGTTTGGCTCTCTGGGCTGTGAGTGCCATGGCCAGGGCATGTCCAGCCTCTCACCCCCCAGCACCCCCAAGTCCTTCTGGGCAGGGCTGCTCTCAGTCTGTCCATGCCCAGCCTGCGCTGATACCAGGGGTTGTCCTGACCCAGGTGCACATGGCCTTGTTGAACCTTATGAGATTCTCATGGGTCCGCTCCTCGAGTTTGTCCAAGTCGCTCTGGATGGCATCTCATTCCTCCCTGTGTTTCATTGTTACCAGATTGGCAATGGGGCCATTCGAGTCATATTTTATTGGCATTGGAGGGGGTTGCTGAGCGAGACCCGAGGCTTTGAGGCTGTCTGTCAGCACTGACACCGGCTGCACTAGAGATGCTTTGCACACAGAGAGAGGGATGACAGTGCTTTGCAGAGCACTCGGTGTACAGGGTACAGTGTAAAATCACCCCATGGAAAATATTAATGTGGGGGTAATGGAAGGCTTGAAGACTTGGAGGCTATTTTGAGCCCAGTGAATTTGCCTCTTTTATAGACACAGATGTAAGAACAGCCCAGAAGATTGAAAAGTGCTCCTATCTGTTGGGATGACATTGAATTCTGCTCCTGCCAGTGCATTCCTCATACAGGTCTCAGGGTATCTTGACCATGAAGACCATGAAGATATTACACAAGTTTTTAGACCCTGACCTTGCAGCTGGGACTGGGTCAGCTGGGATGAGTTATCCCTGCTTGGGCTATATATTGCTTTGAATATTTACCTTTTTATCTCATTTTCCTGTGTCACGGGAACAAAAAAGGAAATTTGGAAATTCTCACTGCCAGGTCATGGTTTCCCTCTACCCTCACTTTATCTCATGACCTTCAGGCTTGGTTTTTTGGCTTGGGAGCCAGCAGCTGCTGCTCTATCAAGGCACTGCACTCAGTGATTCCCCAGACACTGCCTTATCTCCAGGGACCTGCTTGCACAGGTCCTGATAGGCACTATCTTCTGTCCCCACCTGCTGGGGGCAATGTGTCCTGTCCCCCACAAACCTCCAGGAGATGCTTTGCACATCCGTGAGATCTTGGGGCAGACTCACATATGTAGATAGCAAACTTGTCATGGCAAACATCAAGTTTCAGTGCTGGGTGCTTCCCTATTCTGGAATCTAGAAATAGCCCACAAGGACCCATCTACCCCAGCACTTCTCTTCATGCAAGTCCACCCTTGGAAGGCTGTAAGGACAAGTGATACTTCCCCAGAATATTTCCTCAATCTCCAACATTTTTTTGTGACTCAGACTCACTGAGTCAGAAGTGTCCTTGTACATAATAGCCTTCAGTAAATTTTTCTCCCATTAATTTGTTTAGTTATTTTTGAAGGCGGATAAATTTTAAGCATTTGCAACATCCTGTGCCAAACAGCTGCCCAATCTAATGACCTCTTTGGATGCAGAATCATTTCCTTGGACTTCTTGTGATCCTGCCACCTGATAGCTTTTTTGATGCCCTCATCCCCACAGTGCAGAAGATGATAAATGGTCCTTTTCTATCCAATCACACTCTGTCTCTTATAACTTTGCAGGCTGTACTATAACATTTCCTGTGTTGTCTTTTTGTTACAGAAGATTCTCAGCCTGCACAGTTCCTCCTATGGACACAAAGACCTTCCAGTGGTATGATCATCTGAAAATGGTTTCCCTTTTGTCTCCATTCCTCTCATAAAAAGCTCCATGAGTCTTGGGCATAACTCCACAGATTGTTTACAAACAAACCAAAGGGAAATTCCCCAAAGTGAGATGCCCACCATCTGCTTGGTGACTTTAAATTGTACCACGCCCATATTTTTTTCCCTGGATGTTGCTGCTGTCCTCAGACTGCGAGACCTGCTTCCTGTGGCATCTGTCTCTTTGTGTTTCCTCCCACACCAGGTAGAAGGGAGGCAAAGGAAACCCCAAAGGACAGCAGAATCGTTCACCTCCAGCATAAAACTTGGGTACAATAACCAGCCTGTGTCAGGACAGAGGCTCATATCCCAGGGGGCAAAGGAGCCTTTTTCCCATGGCTTGGTAACACACAGCAGGGCAGGATGGGGTATCAGAAGGAGAACATTCAGCTAGGAGGCATGCCTGTCATCCCTGGGTTTTGGGACTTTTGGATCTACCTGAGTATTAGATGGCACAAAGCCCTCAGCTCCCCATGTAGCCTTCAGCCCCTCCAGCAGGCATCTGGCCTCATGCTGTGTTCCCCTGACTCACCCTGGGGCATGCCTCTCCCTAGTGTCTAAGCCAGGACAGGTGACTCCTACTCTTTGAGGTCAAACCATGTTAAAGGTCAGCAAAGATTTGCCCAGATTCCCCAAAGTTGATGCCCAGTTTTATTGTGGTGGAAGAACCCTTAGGTAGACCTCAAAGGTGTCTTGACCTGAGTAGATGACAGCTCTGGCTCATAGAGCAGCCTTGCAGGGGCTGTTGGGGCCAGGAAAGAGGGGTTCATCCCAGCTCAAAGCCAGAGTGCTGCTTCTTTTCAGCCCAAAAGCACACCATGGAGCGAGGCCACATGGTGGGCACTTTTGCCTCCATGCAAAAGGAGGATTCAACATCCACAGGGTGTCTTTTTCCAGGTGTTCCTGGAGTGGCAGAGCTTTGAAGCTGGCTTCTGGTAGCACCATCTTAGGTGGAGCCTTGAGTGACTGGTAATGTGGTTCAGAGTGCCTCACTATCTTCATCCTCGTGGTGGAAGACTTTGGTCTTTCTCCTCCTCCCAGATGAGCTGCCAAATTCCACAGAACAGCTCTGAAACACCTGCATATAGAGGTGAGGCAGCCCCTGTGGGCTGAAAATCACAAACTAGGAGGGACGCAGCAGGGACACAGTCAGCGATGTTGCTTAATTTGTGTTTCCATGAGAAGCAAAAGCAAAATGGAGAACGGTGATGGAATTTCCTGAATGCCTTTCCTGAATTCCTGAATTTGCACTTGAGCAAAACCTTCCACTTCCTTGCCTCTGTTCCCCATCAGGTGAATGAGGATGTGACATACCTGTCTTGAAGAGTCATTGGAATGGGGGGCTGGACCAAAGAATAAAAAAGGCCAGAGCTGTTAAATCTGAGTCAGGTGTATTTGAATATTTCAATTAAGCAAGTCATCGTTGTCATCATCATCATCATCATCATCATCATCATCATCATCATCATCATCATCATCATCATCATCATCATTGTTACCACCATCACCTCTGCTCATTTCATCTCAGCAATATGCAAGTTGAGTTTGGATGAAAGCCGGGGAGGGCACTAACATTGCCAGGCAATTTGGCCCTCAGAGATTTAAGGCATAAATAAATAAAACCCACATTTGCATGTTCCTGGCTCTCTCCACTCCCTCTTGTCTCAGGAGCTGCCCTGGAGACTGAAATTTTTTCTGTTGTAGTTGGGAAATAGGGCGCTATTCTATTGCAGGGAGATTGCCGAGGGCTGCTTTGGTGGGACAGGCAAGGCAAGCCACTTGTCCCTGATAAAACATGACATGACTGCAAGAGAAAAGGCGGCAGAGCTTTTCCTTTCCTTCAATGTCTCTGATGTGATTTTCAGAGACTGCAGGTTGTTTTTTACTACCAGAAAAAAAAAAAGAAAAGGGTTTCTTCTCCTTGTTGCTATGTGTAAAGCCAACCCGACAACAGACAGGAAATAAGGTAAATTTGCTCTCTTGCTTGTTGCCTAAAACAAACAAAGTGACCAGAGAATAAAAACGAGGTACATAAAACAATCTATGCAAAAAGCAGATTGGTAATTTAAGAGGAGGTAAAACACTGCTGGTATATTTCAAAGCACTTCCCATTAGTTTTCTTTGTGTAACTCAGATTACCACTGTTTTGAGATCAAGCGGCCAGAGACTGACTTTGGACATTCAAAATCAGTGTCTCCTTCTCTGCCCCTGACATATACGTATGGATTGGTTAAGCCTTTCTTTTTTTTCATCAGAAAGGGTATCTAACACACCATCCCAGCATTTGACCCACCCAAGAGGGCTGTGGCTGTTGTACCATCCTGTGAACCTCGGCATTGCCCTTGTAAAGCCCTGAAGCTGCTACTTCTGCTAGTGGGAGGGATGCAAAGTACTTTCTATATCCCAATGCAGATGGCTGAGACTTAATGAACCAGTTGAGAGTTAGCAAACAATCATCCATCCAAGAGAGGACTGATGATTGAGGCTCATTTTAGTCAATGCACCACTGTTTTACCTGGGTGGTCCCTGAGCACCAGGAAGGACCTGGGTGTCCTTCTGACCTCACCCCATAGGCCTTGGACCTTATTTTTTCAGCTGCCAGGAATATGCTGGGTGTCTTCCTCAACCCTGGGGTGAAACCCTTGAGGTTTTGTTTAAAACTTCAATGACTACCAACACCTACTTTACCCTATCCCTTTGCCCTGATGAAGTCCCCCACCTCCTGGCCACTGTGAAGATTGCTCAGTGGCTACATGTTTCTGTGATACGGCCATACTTGGGATGGACAGTCAAACATTATGGGAGTGTGTCATTAGCCTGTGTATCAGGTTATTTTTGGGAGTTACAAATGACTCTGTCACGTGTTGCTACTAGAGAATTTGAAACATTTGAAAATACTTCAGAAACCAAAGTGAGGAACTATTTAATCCTACAATGAAATGCAGATTTACCAGAGTGGGACAGAGCCCCCTCTCCACAGAAGAAGCAAGAAAATCCGTCAAATCTGGGTGAAACTACCAGGCAGTGAGAAGTGCCATGTCGAGGTGTTATGACGGGGATGAGGTTTTGGGGTACTTGGGAAAAAAAACATGGGGTGGCCAAAGAGAGTTAGGGATGGACGCAAAAGTGTTGGAGGCGGGAGTTCTGAGTAGGAGCAGGCTTTGCCTGCAGACACCTGCAGGTGATGCCAAGCTACAGGGTTGTGCCAAGGTTTTTGCTACAAGTTTAGCTCTCCATAGCTGCCAGGGGAGCGAAGCACTTCCACAGCAGCGGTGTTTTTGGGAAGGCCTCAGGAGGGGGCAAGGTGGTGCAGGAGTTAAGCGGACAGAGCACAAGTTGGGATCAACGTGACCGCTAAACCTGCTTGGCAGCCACATCGACCACAGCCCCTTCCTGGCAGCTGCCCGTGATGCCGGCAGCATTCCTGAGGCTGGAGCCGAGGGAGCAGGGGGGGATGTGTACACAGGTGTGCGTGCGTGAGTGCACTCGTGCGCTCTGAGCTGTGTGCGGGAGGGCGTCACCGCCGTGGTGGTTGAGGGCTGGAGGCGCTCAGGTTTTGCTCCCAGCAAAGACAGCACCGAGCATGTGGTTCTACATGCTCACAGTGGTCCCTCTGTCAGCTCAGTGGGTTCCAAAGATGTGTGCAGGAGGATGCCCGGCTGTAAGCTAGCATTCTGTCAGTGAACAGGCAGGCCAAAGAGATTTTTGTCCCTCGAAAAAAAAAATGAACGAAGAATGACATCTGAAAATCACCCCAAGGCTTTTCATTTTGCCAAGAGTAAAGAGATGGTGGGAGGCAGCAACCTCTTTATTCTTCTGAAACTCATGCTTTAGAGACACCAGCAATCACTGAGAGCGGTTCAATATCATCCCCAACCTTCCCTGTGTCCCAGGGTAAAGGACAGCCCTGCTCCATCAGCACGGGTGAACCAATTGAGAAAGATGGAAACAGAAATAACCCAATGTGGAGAGAAAAAACTCATCCCCAGCCTGCTGGTCCCACCAGTGCTGTTATCTCAAGGGAGATATTTCACCTTGTCACCAGCTTGTCGCAGTGTGGGGCAGCAGGCTGTCTCCTCACATGTGAGTTCCATTTAGTTGGAGTGAAGGGATGGGGTGTGGGTTTTGCCCTCAGGCTGGTGATCATGAAGGTTCTGAATCTTGTGGTTAAATGTGTAGAATACAACATCAGAAATTTGGATGACTGGGACATCTAAGTGATTGTAGCCAGGGCCTGTGTCATGGCTCTTGCAGTGTGATGTACGTGTTTTAAAGGAAGTATGCAAACTATTTTTGCCATGTACAAGATGCCATTGTTGAATTTTCACAGCAGTGTCTGGATGGCTGGTGTGGGAGTGGGATTTTTCCAGGGGTGCATTGATGCCAGGTTGCCATCTGTCTGTGCCTCTTAGGAAAGCTGGAGCTCCAGGATTATCAGAAGATGCTGGTACACAGAGTTTGGGAATGCTCACCCATGCTGAAAACCGACCCAGGAATGGCTTCACCTGAGCCAGGAAAACCCAGATTTCTGGGGACAGAGTCAGGGGAACATTCATCCAATGCCCCAGGTATTTCTGGGCAGCAATGATGAAGCATAACAAGAAGCAGGAGCTCAGCAACGGCTCTGGGCAAGGTGGGATAGGAGGAGGTGCATGATGCCTGCAAGGGTGGGCACATGGTATGGAATGCAGTAAAATTGTTTTTTATTAATATGACTACTATTAGCATTGTAGGATTAGGCATAATTAATGACTCACTATGTGCTGAAATACTTTATTAAATAACCTGTTCTGGGACAAGCATCAGTCATCCTGTTCCCCACTTCAGAGCTGGCCAGGCTGCCCTGGGGTGACATATCCAGGAGCTGACCTGTCCTGTTCCCCCAGTCCCCTAAACTTCCCTCAGTGCTCCCAGAACAGATCCTGAACTCATTCTTCCACTCTGGTTGGCCATTACAGGGACAGGAGAGATGCATGGGGGATGCTGAGGGATTTGCACAATGGACATCCCAGCAACCCACCTTGGACCTGCCCCCGAGTGAGTCCCTCCTCCCCTGCTGCTCTCAGACAACACCAGGATGTGTCCTTGGGGAGAGGGATGACCAAACCTGTTTACCCAGCCTTCCTAAAAATCCTGCACAGGGCTGTAATTACCCTCACCTAAAAAAAGAGAGGGGCCTGACATTGCAGGTATGGCCACAGCACCCGCAGGTGTCCGGCAGTGAATCACTGGGGGAGTAGGAGCAGAGCTGAGTGTGGCAGTCCTGGCCCTGTCAGGAAGGGGGAAGAACTGGAGCTCCTCCAGCAAAGAAACTGGATTTTTTTGGGAACAGAGAGGATAAACACCTCCAAAGTTAGGAGCTGATTCTTGGTGGAGTCACAGAGGCTGCACTCAGGAAATATTGCCAAAACTGGAGTTAAATATTCACACTAACTGGAAGTCAGTTTTGGAAGTAACTTTGGAATGCAGGGGAGTGTGTGCATGGATGCAGATGGATGAAGGTGTTTTGTCTACCCAGCTCAACATTCAGGGTTAAGCCTGAGGGATCTGACCCAGGCCATTGAGATGGAGGAAAAAATGATCTGGAGGTTATAATCAGCAAAAATCCTTTCCTGGGATGCTCCGGAGAGGGTTGGAGAAGTTGCTGCTAGTGGCTGGGACCCAGAAAGGCTGTGATGCAGCAGCCAGGCAGGCGCTGCCACGAGCAGTAACAGGGACCAGAAGCCTCATGGCATACCTACAGCCACCATCTGCATCCCTGCCACAAGTGCTTCTGTGAGGGATGTGCTCCCCAAATACTTGGCTCCCCAGACACTCTCCTTGGAAAGCAGGAGCCAAACGCCCACCTGCAGGAATCCTGGTAGCCTAGTTGACACAAGGCTGTGACCCTACTTCCAACAGATTTCCCTGCGTGGAAGTCATTAAATATGAGGGAGTGATGCAAGGCTTGAGGGGCTCTTGGCAATGATGCTGGTGGCCACGCCAGCCAAGCGGCAGGACAGGTGCCAGCCTTTTTTGGGAACAGAAACCATGCCTTGAGCAGGAACTCAGCACCTTGATTTCCCAGACAAAGGTAACTGTAGCGTGTGGAAATGAGCTCTGCGGCTCAGCAGGACACAGCGTTACTCTGCTTTCCCAGGCAGAGGGGTGGGTGAGAGCCTGCCCTCTCTGTGGCACATCAGACACAGGAAAGACCTGCAGGGCAGAGAGTATCAGCTGGAAACATGCACAGCTTGTTTCCCACCCCCTGCTTCCAACAGAGCTCAGCTTTTATCCTAAACCTGCTTGTTTTTCCCTAACAGGCTATGAGCAGTGGGGTGATCTGGCTTAGGGGCCCTATATGAGGGACAGATCGCAGCTTGACTGAATTCTCTGGTCTCCCATGTTTACCTTCACGATGGATACATGATCTTCTGCCTTGTGTCTTAACACGTCTACACATTTGCTCTAGAAGATATGCTGCTTGTAGTGTCAGTGCAGGAAAAAAGCTGTAGTGTGTGGCCAGGGTTCAGGGAGAATTTGGACCTGATGTGGAGATGATAGGGATGTTATCCCAGAGCAGTCTCTCTGGAGGAGGGTCCCACTGGAGACACAGCATCCCTGTTTCATAGGAGGGTGTAGAGAAGTGAATTAACGGACTACAGTTATGCAAATGTCATCCAAAGAGCTGGAAAGAGAATTAGAATTACCTGGGTCCCACATCTGTGTCCTCCTGTTCAGGGACACACATGGGGTGGTCTTTCAAATGCCGTGACAACCAAATCTGATCGGACCTGGTGTTCATAGGTGCTTCTGCAAAGGTATATATATTTAATTTATATAAAGGGTATATTCCTCCCACTCCAATAATGTGAACGTAGGATGCGACTGGCTCCTGGTGCCCTTCCCAGTCCCTGCGGAAGCTGGCCAGAAGGATGATGGCTCCCGGTGCCTGCTCCTCCTAGAAGTGTTTTCCTGGCTCCCAGTGTTTGTTCCTGCCGGCTAGGCCGGCTCAGGCTCTCGGCTGGCCACGTTCAGGATATCCACCCTAATTAAATATGAAGTACTACAGCCAGGCTCTTCGGCGCGCTCTGAAGGCGAAAGTCCGTCACGCTGCCCCGAGAGCCGCAGCTTTGGGGTGAAAGGCGGTGATTTCGGCAGGCACACTGCTCACGCAGCCCGGCAGCTGCACCGCCATTCCTGCGGAAGCACAGGCGCGCGGCGGACACGCCCCCGTGGGCGGGGCGCGGGCAGCGGGGCCAATGGGCAGCGCAGCTGTGGTGCACGGCCAATAGAGAGCGGCGCTAGGCGGCCGGCGGGGCGCGCGGCGCCGCACGTGGTGACGGGGATCCACGTGGGCGGCGGCCATGGCGGTGAGAGGCGGCGGGTCCGGGCCGGGGGCGATCGCGGGGATGATGCGAGCTGAGCCGAGCCGAACCGAGCCGAACCGAGCCATGCTGTGCTGTCTTCTCCCCGCANAGAGCCCCCCGCCGGGGGCGCGGCGCGGCGCGGGAAGAGGGCTGCCTCGACAGCCGCAGCCCCGCAGCCGGCCAAGCTGAGCCGCGCCGAGCTCTACAAGCCGCCGACCAGCGAGGAGCTGACCCAGCTGAAGGAGACAGAGGATCTGTTCCACTCCAGCTTGCTCCGCCTGCAGGTCAGCCGGGGGGGCCGCGCACTGGCCCACGGAGGGAGCGCAGGGATCTGCGGGACCCGGACTCGGAGATGATCTGGGTTATTAAGCTGTATTAGGTGAAGATCAGCTGGTAACTAGATCGTAGAAACATAGAACAGTTTGGGCTGAAGGGACCTTAAAGATCATCTAGTTTCAACCCCCTCAGGCACACCTTCCACTAGACCAGGTTGCTCAGAGCCCCATCCAGCCTGGCCTTGAACACTTCGAGAAATGCAGCACCCACAGCTTCTCTGGGCAACCTGTGCCAGTGCCTCACCACGCTCACAGGGAAAAATTTCGTCCCAGTTTTTAATCTAAACTTTCTCATTTTCAGTTCAAAGCCAGTGCCCCTTTTCCTATCACTGTATGCTCTTGTAAAAAGTCCCTTTCCAGCCCTCTTATAGCCCTTTCAGGTACTGGAATGCTGCAATAAATCTCCTTAGAGCCTTTGTTTCTCCAGGCTGAACAATCCCAATGCTTTTAGCCTTTCCTCATAGGAGAGATCCTCCATCCCTTTGATCAGATTGGTGACCTCCTCTGGACTAGCTCCAGCAGGTCCCTGTCCTTCCTGTGTTGGGACCCCAGAGCTGGTTGCAGTGCTCCAGGTGGGTCTCAGCAGAGCAGAGCAGAGGGGCAGAATCCCCTCCCTCTCCTGCTGCCCACAGGGCTCTGGATGCAGCCCAGGACACGTTTGGCTCTCTGGGCTGTGAGTGCCATGGCCAGGGCATGTTCAGCCTCTCACCCCCCAGCACCCCCAAGTCCTTCTGGCCAGGGCTGCTCATGATCTGTTTATCCCCCAAGCTAGGTGCAGTACCAGCAATGGGTCTTGTTGAACCTCATGAAATTCTTGTGGGCCCACTCTTCAAACTTGTCCAGGTCACTTTGGATGGCATCCTGTCCCTCAGGTGTTTCTAACATTGGTGATTTTACTGAGGAACATCTTTGATCTTCTAGCTACTTGCTGGTGTCAGTGGCAGGATCTCTAGGGCCTGTGCGTGATCGTTTCCTGCAGCTGATTCTCCATTATGCAAACGGCCTTCCTGAGAACTATGCTTGTGTGAATTACATCAGAGTTTTTTGCCTGGACCTTGGCTGGGATGGAGATGATTGCAATCAGCACTCACAGAAAATGGCAGGAACTGATCAAACTGCCAGCTCCAGGCAGGGTTTGTGGAGACAAAACTGGTGTGTTCCCCAGCTGACCAACTGCTCTTAGCACCAGGCTCATGGTTGGTGCTGGAGGACGAGATAAAAGGCATGAGCAATTCCAGTGTTGCAGCTGCCTTTGAGGGTCCCCTTTCTCCCTACAGATCGAAGAGCTTTTGAAGGAGGTGACATTGAAGGAGACCAAGAAGAAGAAGATTGATGCCTTCCTCCATGAAATTAACAGCCTGCTGAGCACCATCCCAGAGACCCCAGAAAGTGAAGTATGTTCCAGGGTGATGGAAGAGGTGGCAAGACCCCTATCTTATATGGAGCATCAGACTGCTATTGGTCTGCAAGCAGAGCTCCTCATGGACTGTCTCTCTTAGGGGCTGAAAAAATAATACTTTGCTTTTTTTTGGAGGAAAAAGGGGGACACTCTTTAAGCCCTGGGTGCAGCTATATGGGGACCAGGGTCTTGGTCCCTGCACATCTGCTGTTGTTGATGCTTAGAGCATTTTGTGTGTCCTGTCTTCCCAGCTCACTGACCAGGCCTGGCTTTCCAAGGATGTGAAGGTCCCGTTCCTGCAAGTGCCATTCAATGTGAAGGGAAGGTTCCACTTTGTGCCCCCAGCCGAGCTGAAGGTGGTGGGCAGTTACCTGCTGGGCACCTGTGTTAGGCCAGAGATCAACGTGGACATTGCAGTGACCATGCCACGGGTGAGTCTGGCTGTGCCACCTCCTTAAATGGCCTGGAGCCTGCCGGAGCCCTGTCCCCTCCTGTCCTCTGTGACCCCTGCCCTGCCCTCCTCCATTCCTCCTCCTTGCATGAGGAGCTGGGGAGTGCGGTCTGGTCTCTTGCTCTATCAGAGCTTGCAGCTGTTTGATCTTACTTCCTCATCAGGATCTTCCTTCTCTCTGCCTGGATTGAGCATTGCCAGGGAGGTGCATGCTCTCTGGTTTTGTACCCAATTGCACTTCTGTCCCAGCTCCCAAGACTGTGTTACAGGGAGGGAGATGTTTGGAGGCTGGTAACCTCCCCTTGCTGCCCAGACTTGCTTCTAAGAAAAGCTTGAGACCAAGCACACCCTGTTTGGCTGCATGACTGCTCTTGTCTCCTTCAGTCCTGGAGCCTGATGAGCCAGCAGCAAACTCCTGACTTGGAGCTCCTTGGGGCTGAGACAGGGCTGCCTATGGGGCCAGGGAGAGCTGTGAGTGGTGTGGTGCCTCAGGCTGAACTGAGCTCAGCAGGCAGGCGAGGTAGGCACTTCCCTGTCCCTCTCTTCCCAGGAAATATTCCAGGACAAAGATAACCTGAATCAACGCTACCACCGGAAGAGAGCCCTGTACCTGTCTCACATTGCCCAGCATTTGTCCAAGGAGAAGCTCTTTGGCAGTGTGAAGTTTGCCTACATGAACAGCAACCATCTGAAGCCCATCCTGCTCCTGAGGCCTCAAGGTGGCACTTGACCCTTGCTCTAGAGTGGGGTGGTGGTGATAGTCTCATACCATTTAATGGCCCTTTGGGAGAGATCAGTCTGGGGCTGCCATCACAATTGGTGATAAATTTTGGGTGCTTCTCAGTTGTTTTCTCCCTTCACCCAGAGTCCAGTCCTCAGGGTCTCTCCCATTCCCAGTCCTCCTCTGCAGCTTGGCTGGGCACCCCAGCCTTGGCCTCAGTGGCTGGCACATCCTGTGGGTACTTCAATGAGTAAAAAAGTAAATCCTCCAAAACACGTCTGTATCCAGCACGACCCTTGCTTTCTGCTCTCCCCAGCCCTTTTCCACACCATCCTCCTGCCTTCCCTGAGAACCTGTGTGCAGCCTGGCTCTTCCCTGATGAGATGATGTGGAATGCATGGGCTGCTGGAGCCTGCTTGTTCCCACAGTCTCCAGGAGATGGTGGATTGGACTGGGGTCTGGGACAGACGTGGCATGGCAAGGCCAGGGCAGGCAGGGGTGCCAGGATGGCCAGTGGGGAGGAAGATGGGACTGGGACATGACATCACTGGCTCTGGGATGTGGTCACTCTGTCCTCTGACATGATTGCTAGTGCTGCAGAACTTTACTGGCATGGAGCTTTTTCCTTTGCCCAGGCTGGGCATGCTCTTGTGTTTTCCCAGTTTAATTTCTGGCGTCTCTTCCTCCTGCACATCTCCTCCCTGATGCTTATAGGCAAGGATGAGAAGATGGTTACTGTCCGACTCCATGCTTGTCCCGACTCGGGTCTCTTCAAACCCAGCCGCTTCTATCCCAGTAAGAACAACATCCGGACCGCCTGGTTCATGGAGCAGAGCACCCCCAAAGAAGGTAGGGCCTGGGGCTGGGGAAACATGAGGCTGTTTGTTTCAGGCAGAGACTGTACCCAGTGCCTGCAGGTGGGCTTGCTGCAGCCCTTTTCTGTGGGCAGGTGGTTGGTGATTGGGTCCAATGTGCTGTGATCTCCCCACACAGGAGCCACCGAGCCCCCAACCCCACACTACAACAACTCCATCCTCTGTGACACAGTGATGCTCTCCCACCTGCATTTCTTGTCTAATGCAGCCACGGACTTCCCAGGCATGAAGGATGGCCTGGCCCTCCTCAAAGTTTGGCTGAACCAGCGGCAACTCAGCAAGGTATGTCCTGTGCCAAGGTAGGCTCTGCTTACCTGGCTAACCTGCCTTTGGCCTGCTCTCCTTCCTAGGGCGTAAAAAGTGATGGTTTGGTCCTGGTGGGTGGGGTGGTGGCTTGTGGCTTTGCTTTGGGCTGTGTTAGGGTTTCATGGCAGCCCCATTCTAAACTGTGGGTTGCAATGGGGTTGCGGTACCTCTGTTTTTATAGGGCTTGGGGTGCTTCAGTGGCTTCTTGGTTTCCATGCTTGTTGCCTACCTGCTGATGAAGCGCAAGATCGTCAAGATGATGAGTGGGTACCAGGTGTTGAGGAGCACTCTGCAATTCCTGGGTGAGTTTCCAGGGGCCTCTCTGGACTTGGAAAAGTTAGTGTCTCTGCACAAAGCTTGAACACAGTGGGGGAAGAGGCAGAGAGGCCATTGTGGCTTTTCTTTTCTCTCGTGCTGAGCCCATGTGGGTGGGATAGACAGGAGGGGGTGAGCCAGCAGAGCAGGGCTGGATGGTGCAGCTTGCAGAGGAGTGCATAAGTCCCATCATGAGGTGGAGGTCAACATTATATTGTAGCACTGGTGATGTTGTGAGACCTAGGTGGTATTGACACGTAACTGTGCCACTGTCACCAGGGGGAGAGATGTGGATGGTGGTGTGACTTGTTCCTTCCTGTCTGCCCACAGCCACCACTGACCTGAGCGTGACAGGGATCAGTCTAGCCAAGGATGCTGATCCCACCCTGGTAAGCAGTCCTCTGGAGGGGTCTCATGCTTGTGTCTGTCAGTACTGTCATGGCTCCTGGGGCAGGGATGTGCCTGTTGCAGGGATGGCAGATGGCAACGATGGTGGGGTGTCTTGGTGTCTGTGATGTGCTGAGTGCTAAAGACCATGTTTGCTTTTCCAGCCTGTCCTGGATGATTTCCACCAGGCATTTGAAGTGGTCTTTGTGGATCCCTCTGGGCTGGTGAATCTCTGTGCTGATATGACTGCCAGTAAATACCACCAGGTACTGTGCAGGTTGTGGTGGCTCTTTGAGATGCTGTCTTAGGAGTGAGCTCAGACAGGCAGAGCGTGGTGAGATGTCTTCGAGGAGGACATAGGACCAGGGGGAGGGTGTTCTGTGTGGCTTTTTAGGCTTTTAACATTTCCAGCTTTGAAGATTAGAAATAAATTTGGAGACTTAAATGTAGTGCTGCCTTACTAGTCTTGCTGGAGTGATGTGGAAAAGTTGTTTCTCTCTTTGTGTGCATATTTTTGGGAAGCCAAGCAGCTGTTTAGCAGATAAAACTGTTCTGAAGGAGAAAAAAAACCCACCTTGATGTCAGGGATATCAAGAAGGGACTGTCTGGCCAGCAGCAAGAGCTCTTTGTGATTTGGCTTCAAGCTAAGGACAGAGACTGGGATCAGGGTGTGCTGCTGATGGAATTGGGCTGGTCCTGGTTGATGGGGGAGCACAAGTGACCACTGCTGGAGGGATTTCCTTTCCTTCTTCCTTTGCATTCATTCTCCTATACTGCCTTCCCTCCTGGTTTAGGTCCAGTTTGAAGCCAAGCGCTCTATGGAGATTTTGGATGACCGGATGGTGGATGGCTTTCAGGTGCTGCTCATGACCCCAAAGCCCATGCTCAGGACCTTTGACCACGTCTTCCAGTGAGTCTTATTGTGCTGGTGGGGTGGTGCTGAGAGAGCCTGCTCGAAGAGAAGTGAGCTGCTTCTGGCTTTGTGTGGGGGTAGATTTGAATTTACCTGGTGGGAGGTAGCCCTGCTAAGCTCTGAGATGGACACTGGTGCCTCCTTGCACTGTGCTGCTCTACTTTTACGGTTTAGGTAGCCTCCCAGAATGAGGGTAGCAAGCCTTGGAAACAGTGATCAGCACCTCCTGGGATGCCAAAGGGCATTCTTGTAGCAGCCATCCTGGGCTAGGACCCTCAGTTCCCCACTTTACCCATCCTCTAACATATCCTCTCTCAGAAAGGATTTGCTGGCAGAGGTGGGTGACCAGCTTCTCTTCTCCTCCATAGCCTGAAGCATGTTTCCAAGCTGCAGGGTACCTGCAAGAAGATGCAGCTGCTGAATGAGCTGATGGATCGAGGTGGGAACTACGTGGCCGCGGCCCTGCCTTTCATTGTCTCGCTGCTGGCACGTGGTCTGTCCGGGAGAGCACAGCTTGTGGCTCACTCCTTGCCCCAGATACCTGAGGTAATGCAGCTCGGCAATGACACTGCATCCTTTGCAGCTTGTGGGGTCTTGAGTGTCTCTTGTGGCACAACAAAGCACAGGGAGGGCATCCCTGCTCCCAGAGAAGGAGACAGGCTTGTCCCCTCTGTTGGGAATACAGAACCTCAGGCTCTGCACTAGGCTGTGGGATGCAGCTGTGTGTCTTGGTCTGGGCACGAATCCTAGTCCAGTAATGGGGCATGGTGAAGACAACTTTTCATTGTGGAGACCTATTAAATGCGGCTTTACCTGTCTGTGCAGCTGGGAGAACATAGCAGGAGGTTCATCTAACGTCACAGTATCCCAGCAGCTGCTGCTCCAGAAACCTTATCTCTCATTGTGCTTCATGTTCCTCATTTTCCCACAGTGGCCAATTGATGCTGAGCCCCCAAAACACAAGGATGTTGGGCCCCTGATGTTTGGGCTACTGTTTGTCCCAGAGTTTGCTCACAGCACACTGGAGAAGGGTCCACAGGCTGATCGCCCTGAGGTGAGGGAAGCCCTGCTTGTGCTGAGTAAGAGCAAAGCTGGTGCTGTGCTATGGTTGCAGACAGCTCTTAGGCTGGCTGGTGGACCTGGGAGGGTTTTGTTTGGCCAAGAAATGACTTATCTCCCTGGTCTGGCTTGGTCAATGTCCCCCACAGGCCTTGGAGTTCCGAAACTTCTGGGGAGAGAAGTCAGAGCTGCGTCGGTTCCAGGATGGCAGCATCTGTGAGGCTGTGGTGTGGGAGGCCAGCACAGTCTGCCAGAAGCGCCTCATTCCTGAGCAAATCATCAGGCACTTGCTGAAGCTGTAAGTTGCACTGAGCAGCAGATGTGGGTTGCTGCTGCTCTCCTGCCCTGTGTCCTCTCCTTGGTGACCCCACTGTCAATTTTATGCTTTGTGGGGTGTTGTGGGTTGTTTTGGATTTGTAAGGTCTGGAAGTCCTGTCAGTTGTCCTGATGTTGTGAGTTGCTTCCCAAGAGGCGGTGGGGAGGGCAAGCACCTGGTGCTGTAGCCTCTGCTGGAGGTGATGCTAAGGGCAAGGAGGTAGCATGGTCCCGCTCTTACATGCAGCTGGGACGCTGGGACACTTGTTAGAGCTGGAAGAGAAGCTATCTGGACCTTGCAGGACGTTTTCGTGAAATCCTCTGTGACCTTGTAGTGGTTCACAAGAGGGTCCTCCCTATGGCATTGGAAAGCCTCTCTGCAGCAGTTTATACTATCTGCCAAAAGTGAGGCCCTCTTGCTCAGAAAGGAGGGTTTGCCTGTGCCTCTTTGTCCTGACTTGAGGATGGGTCTTGTGAGGGAAGGCAACACATTTGGCTTTGCATCCTGTGAAGCTTCACAAGTTACTATTCTGCTTTGGGTGGATTATCTGGGAAAGGAGGAGATGCACAGAGATCTGTCTTTTCACCAGGACCTTGCTTTAGAGAGGGATTTCTCATCCTTGGACTGACCCAAGCAGTGTCAATAGGATCAGTAGCTCTAATGCTCTGTTGTCTTCTTCCACATAGCCATGCGGACATTCCTGAGTCTTCCATCTGCTATACAGGAGCCCTGCTGGAATCTGTGATCAGGCCTGGGAAAGAGGTATGATTGCTCTGCCAGTGGGGCTGAAGCTTTCTCCAGGAAGAGCAGGGAGGGGAGGGCTGTAGGGAGGTCATTTTAGTGGCCCTGAGGCAGCTGAGTGGTTCCCAGGAGAATGTAGTAAGGGTAAGGATCTACCAAGTCTTACATGGCAGCCAACACATAACTGCTGAAATTCCCTTGCTTTAGCGTCCCCCACACCTCATTTTCTCCTGCAAGCATCCCTCTGTCCTATTCTCTCTGCTTCTGCCCCTGTGTCCACATGTCTGAGGATATATTACTGAACCACAGTGCTCCTCTGGCTGCACCTTTGAGGTACTGCATCCTTCAGGACATGGGCCAGACAATTCTGTGCTGCCATCCTTTGGGTCCAGCTGGGAAGCCCTGGAAAAGGATCTTTCCTGGCATATTGCAAAGTGATAGATTGTGTTCCATCTCAATATGCAGCTGAAAGAAAGAAACTCCACTTTCAGACAGAAAAGATGCATCTTGGAGGCTCGGAAATGTCCCTCCTTACAACTTCTGCTTTCCAGCTGGTGAAATTAAAGTCTGGAGATATGCCATAAGCACTTTGGCACACTTGGTTGGCTTTTTGTACAACCAGCTCTTTACCTGTTTGGACGAAGAAATTGCTTGCTTTCCTCTTTTTAAGATCAAAGAAGGCAAATTTGATGGAAAGGATCTCCTGTGCCAGGACCAGCTGCGGTCTGGGCAGAGTTGGGTGTCAGATTTGGGATGAGATGCTGGGTTTCACAGCTTGTTGTGTGGTGAACCAGGAAGGTCTGTGTGCTGTGTCCCTTCAAGCTGATCTGAGGTTAGCAGGGCTGATACACTCCAGTCTGACAGGGGGTGCACTTTCCTGGAGCCTGAGGGGTGCTTAGGAGTTCCATTGTTGCCAGTCCTTGAGGAACAAAGGAGAGAGTTGCTGTTGAATGTGGGGTGGTGGGTACAGGGGTGTCTGCTCCTCAAGCTGTTTGGGTGCAGGCAGCCTGGGGAGCCAGCACTGCAAGGATGATGGAGATGAAGGCAAAGGAAGGGTGCAGCCACAGGCAGGACAGGGTTTGCTGTTTGTGGCACACCCCACAGAGGGTGCTGCTGCTCTGCCAGAGAGCCCAGGGTCAGAGCACTCCAGGCCGAGTGCTCTGTGGCTCTCAGCTGCCTCTGAGCTGGGTGGTTTGGTGTCACCAACATGTCCTCCCTATTCAGGCTCTTCTGCTGTTATTTGGGGAGGTGGAAGCAGCAAGGGAAGCACCAATTCTCCTTTTGGTGCTTCTCATCTGCCCTCCACAAAGCTCTTGTGATGCCCTGAATGTTTTCTGTCTTTGCTTTTGCCACGCTCCAGAGTGCTACCTGGCTAAGGATATGGTCAGTGGAGTTCTCGGTTAACTGCCGCCTCTGTTGGCGTCATGGTAACTGCTGAGGAAACAGTGGCAGGGCTCTCACCTTGCCAGTGTGTGATGTCTTTATTGCCAGATCATTCTGGGCTTCTCCTTTAGTATAATGATTGCTGGCAGTACAGCTCTTGGTGCTGCCTTGGTGTCCTGCAAAAGAAATAATTTTATTTGCCACTGGAAATGCAGCCTCTAGGATGCCTGTGGTTGTCACAACCGAGTTGTCCTTGCCTGGGGAGTCACAGCCGGCCTTGCCCTTGTGTTTCCTCTCTTTCTGACCTCCCCGTTTTGTGGAGCTCTCTTGCCAGAAGCTGCTCTCTGGGGTGGCAGTGCTGGCTCCTCAGAGCTTGGTTGTGATGCCAGCCCTTGAGGGAGGTGAGGTGAGTGCAGGAGCCCGAGAGGTACTTGGAGAGGCTCCCTGTGTGTCCACAGGCATCGGGAACAGGCGAGGAGGCCATGGTCAGTGTCGTCTGCTCCTACGATGACCTGAGCCGCAAGCTTTGGAGCCTGAAGGAGCTGCCACTGACAGTGACGGCTGTGCAGGGTGTCCATCCAGCCCTCCGCTACACAGATGTGAGTGTCCCGGGGCATGGCCACGCATGGGGGTCTGCAGGGAGCTGGGGTGTGCCCTGGGGTGAGGGAGGACCAAGAGAAAGAGTCACTCACTGGTTTTGTGGCTCCTGAGAGCTCTTGGTGTGATGTGATGCCTCTTCTTTGCTATTTCATTGTTGAGGCTGGCTGTACACAAGCTGACCAAACCTTCTGTACTGGAGGGCTTTGTTGGTGTGGGAGGTTTGGGTGAGGGGGAACACATTGCCAAGAGGTTTCTGCTCCCTGTTCTCACTTGCTGGGTGGTTCTCTTTCAGGTCTTTCCTCCCATTCCTATGAAGCCGATTTATTCCTTTCATAACAGAAGCAAGCACTTGCTGCTTCCTTCAGAGGAGAAGCCCTGCCCGGCCTACATAACCCCTCTGAAGGGTAAGTAGGGAGAGATGTGAGTGGGAGGGAAGTGGGGGCAAGCAGCAATGATGCCTCTGTTATTGCTATGTTGGTGTGCTACAGGCAGCAAAAGAACCCTGGCTCCTTCTGCCCTCCCACTGTAACCTGTAGTTCCAGACACCCCTATCCAGCACCTTCTTTCTGTGTGGGACTCACTGACCTCCTGCTGTTCCTTCTTCTCCAGTCATCTGCCACATGGAAGGCAGTGGCCAGTGGCCACAGGACAAAGGAGCCATCAAGCGCATCAAGGCCGCTTTCCACCTCCAGCTGGCTGAGCTCCTCCGTCAGCAGCACCAGCTGGTTTGCAGGCCTGCGGTCACCCACACTGACGTGTACAAGGTACGGGGGGTCCCCAGAACCTTCTCCAGGCCTGTCCTTACTGAGGGAGGGTGGGCTGTGGCAGTGTGGTGAGACTGCATTGATGTCAGGATGCTGCTGTTGCATCCCTCAGGGTCAGCATAACACACACCCTGCTGCTTGTGTCACCACCAAGCCTGACTTTGCCTTCTGCTCCCATCTCAGGACGGCTACGTTTTCCGTCTCCAAGTAGCCTACCACCGGGAGCCCCTGATCTTGAAGGAAGTGGTCACCCCAGAAGGGATGCTGAAGTACCAGGACACGGAGGAATCTCGGCAACTGGAGCTGGAGACATTGCATCTGCCCTACCTAACCAGCTCACTGCATGGGTAGGTGAGGCAGAAGGTGCCTGAGGGGTCAGAACATGGAATGTGGCTGGAAACCAGCATGGAGGTGCCCTTGGATGCTGGAGTGAGATAGAGGGTAGAGGAGCTTGCTGTGGGAAGTGCCCCTCCAGCCAACCTTGTGAGAGGCTCTTCAAAAGGATTAAGGGGTAGATGTGGGTGTGGGTGGCACCAGTTGTTACCCTGAGGTCACTGGTGTGGGAAAACAAGTACTAAGAAGCAGCATGGTTAGAAAGGAGCATGAGGCAGTTTTTTCCCTTCTCCCCCCAAAATCTCAGCACCTGATGAAAGTCCCTGTGCTCGTGATGCTGTGTAAGTGTTCCTTGCAGATTTTTGCCTCTCTCTGTGCTTTTTGACGAATACGCAGAGGCTGTGGTGGGTCCTGGGGTGTGTGGGCTGAGCAGTGGCGTGTCTCCCTCCTCACAGGCTCCAGCAGCAGCACCCTGTCTTCGGCAGCACTTCCCGGCTGGCCAAGCGCTGGATCAGTGCCCAGCTCCTGAGCGACAGCATCTCTGAGGAGTGTGTGGACCTCCTTGTGGCATTTCTCTTCCTCCACCCGGCCCCGTTTACGCCACCCAGGTGAGGATGAGGAGCCCTAGCTGGCCTGATGGGGATTTAGTGCCTTTCATTACCTGGGATGGAAAAAGGGTGGGATGCTGCTCAGGCAGGAGGTGTTGGGAGGGTTCACACTAGGGAGCATGAGGCCCCTGTACTGCCAAAACTTTGTCCCAAGTGCTGTTGGGAGTTGCCAGAGGAGATGGAGACACTTAGCACTGCAGGACTGTGGCTTTCCCTACCCTGTGCACTGCAGAGAAATGAGGAAAGCAGGTAAGGCCGGGAGCGAGTGTCCTTTTGCCCTCTAGGTGCTGGGTGCACCTGCAGAGTGTCGTGTGCTTTCTGGAGGACTGGTGATACCCCTTGTTCTTGGGGTGATGGCCAGGAGAAGCAGGGTGAGGGCTGTGTTGTGGCTACCAGCATGCTGGGGCTCCTGGGCTCCCTGGGAAGGATTTTAGGGTGGTGTTGGCACCTCCAGCCTCCCTTCCTCCTAGAGAAGACTTCCAAGGGAAGAGATGAGGGGCTGGCACCTGAAATGGAGCAGCATGTTGGTAAATAACCCCAGAGAACCAGTTGCTTGCTGGTCCCTGGCAGACAGATGTTATGGGGCCCAGAGGAAGTGAAATGAAGTTAAAGGAAATGTTTTTGTTCTGTGTGGAGTCAAAAGGTTACTCTGCCCTGCACTTGAGGTGCAGTTTCCTTTCCCAAAGTAGCAGGAGCAACAGTCTGATGCCTAGAATTGTTTCCTGTCTCCTAAAATAACAGAATTCCCATCTTCCCGGCTATCTGGATTTGTGCATATGTTATGTTGCAGGGGAAGAGGCACAGTGGGAACTTGGCTGGTGTTCAGACCTGCACCAGAGATGGGAGCAGCCCTCCTTCCACCTCCTCCTTGCTCCAGACCCAGGAGTCTGGGTGGGAAGAGCAGGAGATGGGGCAAACTGGGTGGGAAATGATTTATGTTCTGCTGGCTTCTTTTTCCTGAGGAATGAGGAACAGGGAGGGGGAAACACTTTCCCTGGAGATTTGGAGAAGGGAAAGTTTCTCAAATTTTTTCTGAGCTTCCCTTTCCCATCACAGATATCCCTTGTTGGGCTACATGTGGGTTAGTCATTCAGTAAGTCACTCCCAAGTGCAGCCCTTCTTGCTGCCAGGAGAGCAAATGTTGATGTTGAACTGTTTTGTCCTGCCTGCAGCTCTCCACAGGTGGGGTTCCTGCGCTTCCTCAACTTGCTGGCAACCTTTGACTGGAAAAATAACCCTCTGATTGTCAACCTAAACGCTGGCCTCACAGGTGAGCAGGCAGCAGGTAGGGGAGCTGCAACATGAGATTCTTGAGCCTGCCTTGGTCAGTGCTTGGCTTCAGCTCTCTTGGATACAGGAAGGCATCACAGCTTGTGCTGGGGGCAAGGAGATTTTCCACTCCCTTACTCCTGTCCTGTCATGTTTAACTTGCCTACAGGATGGGTTTGGTTGTGCCATGTGGTTTTTCCTCTGAAGAGGTGGATCTCAGTGATGATGCTCTGCAGCTTCTGGTCTTGTTGAAATCTGTAACAGGCGTGGGTGGTGTTGCATGTGGTGTTGTCTTTGAAGCCCTCTGTTCCTGCCCTCTAGTGTTTTGTCCATTGTCTTTTGGATACATGCTGGAGCCATAAGAGCCCATGGGATTGTCTTGACTCTGCAAAGTTGTGGGGTGGAGGGAGATAGTTACACCCAGCTTTTAGAGCTGATTTATAAAAAAAAGTAAAGGTGTTTGGGACAGAATTGGAGTTTGAAAACTGGTATTTTCCAAAGTGCCCTCCAGCTTATTTTAATGAACTAAAGAGCTATTTTTTTCCCCACTTGAGAGGAAATAGAGGACAAAAGATAGAACACTATTTGAATAATACAAACTGTCACTAGCATATAATGTGAGTTTCCAGTTTGTGTCAATCCCAGTACCTGCCATGCCTGAGCTCACCTGAGTGGGTTTAGAGCAAAGGTCCATCTAATGAGAGGGAGGAGCAAGCCCAAGGTGAAGGAGCTCTGGTTGCACATAGATTGTGGGTTCAGAGGGTGGGAGAGGATAATTCCTAGTGTGCTGCCCTTTCCTGGCTGTGATGGGGGTGATGAGGCCGGAGGGCTGTGGATGGGACAGAGCATCTCATCTGTCTGCCTGCCCTCTCCAGAGTCTGACTGCACAGAGATCAAAAACAAGTTTATAGCAGCTCGCTCTCGCCTCCCCATCATGTTCCTGGCCACCCCAAAAGACCAGTGGAGCTCCATGTGGACCCGGGAGCGCCCCTCAGCACAGGTGAGCTATGCCCTTTGTCCCCTTGCTTCTGGTGGCTGCTGGCTTGGGGCAGTTCGCTGCTCCTGGTGCTGTAGCTAGCTCTGACAGCCCTGTGAGGGAGTAAGGTCCCTGTTACACCCAGGACTGCAAAGTTTCACCTTCTGACTTCCCTCTCTCCCCAGATCCTGCAGCGCCTTGTCCTGCTTGCCTCAGAGTCTCTCCGTGCCCTGCAGGAGCAGCTCATGGACCCACTCAGTGACCAGGATGTGAAGGTAACCCCCTGGGGCGGCAGCACAAGGGTTTTCAGGCTCTGGCCAAGCAGACTGGACTTTGGTGATGGTCACTGGGATGTGCTAGGGAAGTTTCAGGCTGTGGCCATGTGGTTGCCCTGGGATGTGGGGCTGCAAGGATGCGAGGAGGGACGTGCTCCTCTGTGCCACCCTGCTTTTTGGGGGACCCAGAGGGGGTGACTAGGACAAATTTATTCTGTGTTCTCTGGTTTTGTTGGGACATGAGCAAACCCATGATATTCCTGTGCCAAACCATTTGTCTGGATCAAATGGTTCTTCTGGGAGACTGTTTTGGAGTAGCTGTGCAAGTCTGGCTTGTGTGCTCGAGTCTAACCAAACTCAGGGTGTTGGAGGTTTTGGCAGGACAGTGCCAGGCACATTAGGACGATGTTATTTTGGTTTGAGTGGAGGAGTAAAGACCTATGTAGTTTAACCCTCTTCAGTTTCTCAGTGATTTTATTTTTTAAGTAAACTAGAACATCTATTACTGCAATGGACCTGAGAGATGTAGACATATTTATTTGCCCTTTGAAAGAAGATGCATGTGTTTTGAAGGGTAGTTTGTTGGTATACTAAGCAGTGAACCAGGAGATTGAAGCTTAAAGGACTAAAAATGCCAAGCAGTGGTTATATATGGCATTTTTACATTAGGGACAAAAACCCCAAACTGAAACTGAAACCAGAAAGCAGCACATAAAATGGAATTTTTTTATGACTAGGCAATATAAAAAGAACCTACTGACACTGCTTTCAGTCCTGCTGCATTTTGCCCTCGAAGTATTATGGGGTGAGATGTACTTGAGGCACTAGCGCAGTGCGTGCTACAGGGCTGTGAAGGAATGAGGCATGTCCGGTGTGCTGCAGTCACAGTGCTGGCCCAAGACTGAAATTCAAGAGGTGGACTGTTGGGGTGAGCTGGGGTTGGTTAGCTTCTAAAATGAGCTGTCGCCTGGCCAGAGCAGCCTCCCAACACCTTGACTCAGCCTTCCTGGGCCACCTTCTGTCTCCCTTCCTCTTGCCCATTGCAGTGGGAACTTTTCTCATTGCCATGGAATCCCTCTGGCCATGTCCTTCCAGGCCTGTGATGTTCCTTAGGGGTAAACATGGGGTGCTGTTTCCAGGGCTGGTAATGCATTTCTAAGCAAAGCTTGGGGCAGGGAGGAAGGAATAGCCTTTCCAGTTTAGTTTGGAGTTGCCTCCTCTACAGTTGTCTCCTGTCTCTAAGAGAGTACTCCAAGTTGTTTTTTTGTCTTTGCATTTGGGTCCCATGGGGATGTGCCTGCTGTCATGGAGATGCCAACTTGGGTTTGCTCCCAGGGCACACACAGAAAGCCATGGACTTGGTCACTGGGCAGGACAGGTGGTCTGTGTGCATTAGAGCTAGGAGTGACTCAGTGCTGGTCACTGATGTTCTTCATGTGTGTTCTCCCTGGCCTGGCTGCTGACCAGCTCCAAGCAGTGGGTTTTCTTCCAATTCCAAATTGAGCAGTGTCCCATGCCTCTGCTCATGTCTCTGCATCATTTGTTCCATTTGAAAATGTACACATAGTTTTAAGTTTTTTCCATTTTAATACAGCTGTATCCACAGCTAGATCCTGCCTGTCCAAATATTTACGTGTCTGGGATTGCTGCCCTCCATTAACAGGGTTTTGCTCTCACCCTCTATCTGCTTGATGGGAGATGCTGTTGTCCTCTGGGACAAATCCTGGTGGACAGATGGGGCCATCCCGTTATTAAACAGCTCCCTGTGTCCCCTGGGTGTTGTTCAGCTCCTGTTGGCTTCTTGATTCCCCTCTTCATCCTGAGGGGAATTCACTCTGCCATGTGCAGTGCAGTTATCTGCCTCAGCTCTCCTCTTTGCCCCTCTCTCAGCTGCCCACACCATTAGCATTTACTCAGGTAGGTTTCCTGTGGTCTGTGGCAAACTTCTAACATTAATCTCACAAAAGTTTTGTCTTTGGTCTATCGCTTTCTATGGAGAAGGGGACAAAATGCAAACAAGGACTTGGGAAACCTCTCCTGCTTGCTCGTGTCCTATATTGAGTAGCACTGTTTGTTTCTCCCTGCAGATGGTCTTTCGCCCTCCTTTGGACTTCTATGATGTCCTGATCCACCTGAATCCAAACCAGATTCCTCGGCACCTGGAGAGCGTGGACCGGCCGGTGAAATCGGTTTCCCGTGGCGTGGTGAAGAACAGCTCTGCCGTGAATATCCTCTTTCCTGTGGTGGATTATGACCCTGTGCAGTTGTACCTCCAGGAGCTGAGGGTAAGCACAGCCTGTTGGAGAGGCAGAGGGGGTGCCTAAGGGGGAGCTCCCTTCTGGCATTTGGATTGCCTGCTGCTGCAGGACGTGGCTGGTGGCATCATTAGGCATTTGCATGGATGTTGCTTCTCCAGCAAAAGTGCTGGTGAATGCACCACTTCCTCTGTGGAGATGGGAGTGCTTCTGTGACATGAGAATGAGCTGAGATCCAAACCACCAGGAGCTTTTGCTGAAGAACATTGACATTGTAAAGACACAAAAGTGTCTTTAAGCCATTTGTCTCCCTTTTCATGTCTGCATGCACTGATTGGTGTGCATGATGGGCAATAACCACACAATTTCTGGGAGGATTTACAGATACCTATGGCATGGTCCCTGTAGGCTTTCTGCTGTTAGGCCAATGGTTGTGTGAGCCACAGGGGATCAGCGTTGGTCACAGGGTGGTTTCTCTGTGTCTGACCGCATGCACAACAACAGAGAAAGTTGGGAACATGGGAACATGGAGAACATCAGTATCCCAGGTCATCAACCATGTTCTTTTCCACCATGAGACCGAGCCAAAGCCTTGGCAAGCTGGGGAGATATGCAAGGTGCTGGATGAGAGCAGTGATCCTCCCTGGATATGGACAACCTGTGCTTGGCAGCACCTGGCACTTTGGCCATTCCCAGCTTCAGATGTGGGAGCTGGGTTAAGTGTTAGTGTTGGGTGTGCAGAGAGGTGGGGTTGTGGTGCCCTTTTGTCAAACCTGCCTTGACTTTGAAGTGCCATCATCCATTACTGACAGGAGTGCTATGAGCAGTGTCAGAACTGTCACCATGGGAATCTAGGCTGGCTGTGGCAGGAAGAGGGCTGTGGGAGTCTCTGGCCTGGTTCTCCACTCAGGGCAGAGCCAGCTTTCACATTAGAGCAGGCTGCACCGAGCCCAGTCCTGCTGAATGCCATCATTCCAGGGATGGGGGGTTCCTACCCGATGCTTAGCCACCATTGAAAAAGTGGGGCCTGAACTGAAACCCCAGGAAGATAGGCTGGAAGATTCTGGCCCTTTCAGTTCAAGCTCCCCTTTCACCTTAACCAGGTACCTTAGGAGTTGGGCAAAGAAAACTTGCAAGGGTTTCTTGGAAAGTTTTCTCATCCTGGGCACAGCCCTGTTACCCCCCAAGCTGCATGCCAGCCACAGTGCATGGTAAGCTGTGCCCATGGGAATCTGCTGTGGCTTCAGCAGAGCTGCCAGGTCTACCAAGGTGGAAGCTCAGTCCTCCTGTCACCCACAGCAGCTTGGGACAGTTGTGAGTAGTGAGGAAGTAAGAGACAGGGATGTGTGAAAACTGGGGAAGACCTCCTTGTGAAACTGAGGAAGACCTCAAAGTTGTCACACAATTTCCCTTCAAAAAGTGCTGCTTCTTTAGCTGGAAGGCCATGTGGGAGAGGAGGTGCCCTCTGCTCTTCTCCCTTTTGAGAAGGAAGGTGGACCTGGAGCTCCTGCAGACTGCAGGAGAGCACTGGGGGATTTCTTGGGGCAAGAAGAAAACGGAGAAACATCCTTCACAACTGTTCTAAAAGGGAGCAGGAAGCAGGTTTGGAACTGTTGGCTTTTTTACTTTCCGTCCTGGCATCAGGGTCTGAGGAGTCATATCAAGACCAGCCCCTCACTTTTCAGTGATGAATGTTTGACCTGCTGCCATGAAACCTCAGCCAAGAGGCATAGATGTAGATAGGAAATGGAGTTTTTTAAGCCTGAAATCCTTCTCCACCCAATGCTCAAAGTGGGTTCTAGAGATGAACAGAGCCTTTCAGTAGCTGCCAAGGTGCTGGAGATGCATGGGGACAGAGCCTCTGTATCTCTGAAGGGGTCAGGCCTAAGCAACCCTTGTGGAAACCTGACAGAAAGAAGACTGCTTGCTTGAAGAGGAACTGGAGGATGTTGGATCAGTTGATTGGGAGGGCTGTGTCTTTGGAGGGGCTGTTAAATGCTTGCAGCAGATCTGGCTGTAGATTGAGGCAGTCAATCAGGAAGTTCTTTGGGGTTTATAGGACACTTTCATGCATCTGGACAAGTTGATGTCAGTAAGTGGCTCTGAAAATGAAAGATAGAAAAGAGATTTTCTTGGAAGGCAGCTTTCATTAATCTTCAGGCAGTTTTGATTTACTTGGTCCAGTCAATAGTGACATCCAAACTGCCTGAATTTTTACTGCTTTTTACTGCCTGGTTTTATTAATACAGGTTATAATAGGTTTGGAATAGAGTTTGGTCAGGTTGCAAATTACAGCTGCTCCTAAATCCAATATGCCAACATCCCAATGAAGAAAGATGGATATGAGCAAAGGTCACGTTGCCTTATTGGAAGCAGTGTTAATTCTCTTGGTGTCCCTTGTTCTTTTGACCTGAGGGTGCTTAGGACGGAAGAGATCAGGAACTGGTTCTTTCTCTGAAGAATGGGGCAGAGAGCCTGAAATCTGCCTCAGCATCCTTGTCTGGGAGGCTTTTCTTTGTCTTGAAGGCTCTTAGGCATGGTTTGTTCCCTTGTGGCCATCGTATTGGAGGTATCTTGCAGTAACAGTTTGCTTGTCATTCACAGCATCCAGATCTGTAGCAGGCAGAGCTGGAGGGACTGATGAATATCTCTTTTTCTAGGCAAACAGGTGTTTCTTCTTCTGGAAAAAGCACAGAGGTGATGCTGCACATGGTCTCAGAGAACTGGCTGAATCCAGTTAGGCTGGAAGGCCTCAAAAGCTGATTTTGCACTGCAGAACCACTGCAAGCTGGTGGTGCTGAACTGTCAGTAGAAGCCACTCCATTCATCAGAAATCATATGGCTTCATGTCTCAGTGTATTGATGTTGTTGCTTAAATGCAAGACCTCTTAAAGGACTTCGGCTTTGCTTGGTAGCCTCTCCAGCACCTTTTTATTTCTCCTTCCCTGGCTCTTGCTGCTCTAAGTGGTGTTGAGCTCCTCCTTGTCCTGCAGGCTGGGAGCCTTGGGGGTGATCCAAACCCTGCAAGAAGTTGGTGCCAGAAAGGAGTATGGTGACAGCAGTGAATCCTTATTTGAGATCTTGGATGAGAAGGCACTTTGGACACAGAACTGACTCGTTTTGATTCTGAGTAATTTGCTCTCTCTTAACATCACAAACCACAGAATTGAGCAACAGGGCTGTAGCCATGGCTGACAGTGCAGCCCTGGTGGGTTTGTAGCAACAAAGGGAGACATATGCCACACAGATGCTGTGGGATTTTGTGTTCTTCTATGGGCAGAAAAGAAACATCTGCCCTTTATTGAGATTTCCACATGGAAACAGGATTAAAATGCCTTGGTGTTTTGATTGAATTGAGGAGGGGCAGGGAGTAGCTTCTTCCCCAGGGTGTTTGGACAAGTAACCAGGAGATCCACTCTTCTGTCTAGCCTGTTTGCCCCTGTTCTTCTGAAGTCAAAGGGGTTAGCAAGGCAGTAGTGCTCTGGAGCTGAAGGATTGCTGTGTGCCTTCTCCAGAGAGCTTAATCAGAGTAGAAAATGAGAGGATGTGTAGAATCCTGACTGCTTGAATTTTTCCTGCTTCAAGGAAATGTACTGCAGGAACTGGCCTGAATTGCTCTGGTGCCTGGGACGCTCTGGGTAAAGATGAAAGTCTGGCTGTGAGATTCAGGCAGCAAATTCTTCAATACCAGAACAGATCTGATAGAAAAGGCCTCTCCAGATGAGAAGGCCTTGCAGACAGACGCTTTTGAGAGAAAGCAGGTGCCAGACATTCCACAGAGAGGGCTCCCCTGGAGCGTCAGCCCATCAGCAGCCTCCCTGCCACTTACAGCTCAGAGCACCTTGTTGAGCAAACCCTGGGCTGGCTCCTGGTAGGGATTCTCAAGGCGAAATTAAATTTAAGTGTCTCAAATGAGGTTCCTGCTGAGTCTCTGTCATGACTGCTGATCTGTGTTTTGGTGTCTGTGGAGCTGCAGAATGCCCCTATGTTTGCTGGGAATGTGGTGTGAGGAGGCCTAGTCAGTGCAGCTTTTGCTCCAGTGGGGCTTGGCTGTCCTCTGGACTCAAGAGACCATCCAGAGGACACAGGGCTTGTGGATATGCTTGCCATGCTCATCTGCCTGCATTCCAGAGCTCACAAAAGCCTGGTTACCTCCCAGAGCTGCTCACTCATGGTGGGGTACTTTGGGCAAAGCTGCCTGTGCCATGTCCATCTGTTTGCCTGTTATGGCTGTGAACAGACCTCACATTTCTTACTGGATCTTTGGTCTCACCAGGTCTCTGATGGGATCTGCTGTCATTCACTGAGATTTGGCTTTCTTGGACTGCACATGCCAGAGGAAGAGTTTGTGGCAGAGGAGCTGCCCATCTTGTGAGATGTTTTCTGTGTGGATGAGCAGGAAAATGCTTCCTGCTTTTCTATGAACATCTTTCCTCTAAAGCAATGTTTTGTATTTTTTGCACCTTAAGGCAAGATCTGTTCGGAAGATAGATAGTAGCCCTTTCCTTTCTTCCTCCCATGGTGTAAAAATGTGTCTCTTGATACTGCATGTTAGGAAGGAATTAATGATAGTAAAAATTCTCTGTCTCTTAAAATATATAAGCCGTGATGATGTGATGTAGCTGGAATTGGTGAAATCTTTCCAGGTCAGTCTTCTCCCTTCCTGTTTTGACTGACAGGGCTGACTCCTCCTATGGTGACACGAGGTAGATAGGGACAAGCTGAAAAAACTCTGCAGGCTCTCATATCGTGTAGGAAACTTCCTGTCTGGATCTGCGTCCTTGGAAGGGCAGAGGTGGCAGGAAATCACCTGCTCCCAGAGCTGCAGAGCCACCACGAGACCCTCAGCACTGTGCCCAGGGCTGGGGGTAGATACACACGTGTGTGTGCCCACCTGCTCAGCGGGGCATCAGCACCTGTGCTCCTGGGGAGAGCTGACAGGGCGCTTGTGGCTGCATTTCTTCTGTGTTGGTAATGCCCTCCCCAGAGGCCCTGTAGGATTTCTCCTGTAGGAAGTGACAGAAGACTTTTGTCTCAATGGTTTGGTGGATTGACATGTTTGCTGGTGCAGCCAGGAGGACGGAGGTGGCTTCTTTCTACATTTCTTTCCTGCTACCCCAGTTCCCAAGACAAGGATATGTGTGTGGCTTTCGGGTGGAAAAGTTTGCATAGTTTGAAATCAGTATGAAACCTTTTATCAGCTGAAACCCAAACCATACACACAGATGTCCTTTGTCTTTTAAAAGAAAATCACAGAGGTCACCCCAGCCTGGAGTTACTTGGACAGTGCTCCTTGCTCTGTTGGGTTGTGGGGGATGCTCTGTGTCCCATGACTGAGAGCAGCAGGACAGGTCACAATAGGGTGACAGAGAACTAAAAATGTTAACCACAGATGTTTATTGCAAGTAAGTAGCTTTTAATAGGGTTTTATACTGGTGGATTCCTTGCTAAGAGCACTTAAAATGCTCTGAGCACTGAGCAAATGTTTATTGATGCATTTGCCTTCTGAGCTGCTGTTGAATGAGGAAATGCTACAGTAGGACACATTTTCCTGTGTGGAGACCTCCCTAAAAGGCTCTTCCAGCACCTGTGATGCAATGAGCCTAATCTCTTGGTAGGAGCAGTGAAATGAATGGGTGGATAAAGGGTGAGATGGAAAAAACCCCTATCCCTAAACCACAATTTAGATGCTTAACTAGTTGATAGTTAACTAGCAGCAAGTAGATACTTAACAATATAGATGACTAAACTTAACTAAGTTACATTTAGCTCATTGCAAAATCTGTGCTTCAGATGGAGCTGCTTAATCTGGTACTCACCTTTTAGATCCAGGTATTGTTTTACTCACTACATTTCTCCACCCTTTTCATTTGTTTAAGTCAGATGGTTTCTTACAAAGCTCATCCTGATCTTCTTGCAGGTGCCATAATACACCTTCTCCCTGGACAGTGAGGCCTCTCCAAATTGAAGCCCCGAGCTTGCAGGTCCCCCATATCTCTGTAAAGTGAGAACCAGCTGTAAGTTTTGCTGATGGCAGGGATTTCCCTGGGCCTTGAAAGCTGAATTGCAACCAAATATAGAGCAACTTGAGAAGGGAACAAATGCACTCCCTGCCTTTTCTCCCTTTTCTCTGAAACTTTTGCTGGAAGAAAAGGTGCTTGCAGGCTCAGACAAGTTCAGTGACACTGGGCAGAGAACATGGGATGGGGAAAGGAGGGTGCACTGTTTGCTTTTACTCCCCAAGTCTCTGAACAAACAAGAGTGCAGTGACTAATACACCAGACCCTTTTAATGCTGCGATTTCCCAAGAACTGGATGGGCATTTCCACAGCTTGGTAGGCCAGCTTGAAGTACTATCACATGGATGACACTGGGAGCAGGACAAGTGCGTGGGATTTTGAACTGGATGCCATCCTTTTAACATCTGCCCTCTGGTCCCTGCTGTCTGGCAAAAAAAGGGTATCAGGCCAAACAGTGGTTTTATTGGGAAATTAGCTGAGCCTGGGAGGGTTTCTTTACTGCAGATGGTCCTGGCTTCTGTCCAGCAAGATGTATCTGTAAAAAATGCTGTTCTCGTAAGGAACATCGCATGGCACTGAAGAGGGGCTGGACTTTTTCAGGTTCTCACATGCTCTGCTCCCCTTTGGTTCAGAAAGCTGCATGTCAGTCAGTGTGCCCTGAGCTTTATTGCTCTTCCTTGAGCTTCCCTCCCTCCTGCTCTTTGCTCTTTGGCTAAAAGAGGAGTTTTCCTGTTGACTGGGCTCTGAGCATAACCTGTTGCTCTCAGCACAGAAATACCAGGGTGGGTTGCCTCTTTCTCAATGTATTTTTAGACAGTGGTTTTTCTAGCCAGTTGGGTGAAATAATGCCTTGACCAGGCTTGCCCCTGTGAGAGCCCATGGAATGGGATGAGTTGGCAGTTCTTGGGATCTTCCCATCCTGATGACCTAATTTTGTTGCCCTCTGTGAGGGCAACAACAGTCCGAACTCAAATCTGTCTCTGAAGATTGCAGACACCACCATCCCTCCTTGCTTATCAGGAAGTATATCAGGTCTGTATACAGGTCTGTATTCTTAAATTGCCACCTTGCCCTCTAGGATCACTGATAACACCAAGCCACTATGCCTTTTTTTTTTCCTACTGCAATCCTTGTATGGTATGTCCATACAAGACCCCATCCAAGCTTGTCTTTGATGTTGATTTTCTTTTCAGGTACTAGCTCATGAAAACCTCATGATATGATGGTGCCAGTAGAGACCTCTCTTGGTAAAAGCTTGGGGATGGGGGAGACGGCTGAAAAGGGAGCAGAGGGTCTGTATTCTGGGCAATAGTTTGTTCCAAGGCTGGTGAAACCCTGTGCAGAAGTTTCTGCTGTACTGATGCTGGGGTCTGTTTGCTCAGCCTGGTAAATATGTTTTGTTGCCTGATGTTAATCTCCACCAAGATAAACAGGTATCAGGGAGCAGCTGCTTGGCTGTGTTGGTCAGCTTCTTTCAGGGTACAGATCTCTTGGTATCAGCATGTTGGGTGATGAGCTGTAGGGCCTGACTTTTGGCTTCGTGAAGTTGCTTGCACATGGCATTGTTTCCTTCTGCTGTGATGCTCATCTCCTGCCTCCTTGCAGCCCTGGGAATCCAGCTTGTGTGGGTTTGGGGGAAGCCAGACTATGGACTTTAGTCATTCATCCCTTTGTGCAAGATCTCTCTTTGATCTCTGCTGCTCAGCACCACCAAAGGAGATGCTCACTGACACCACTGCTGAAGCACAACGGGCAGGGAGGACACATTCCTGCAGGGCTTCCATTGAGCCTTCCATCTCTTTGCGCCCCACAGAACATGGTGTTACTTAAAATCTCTGCTCTTGTTTCGTTTTTGGGCACTGTGTGCTGACAGCTCACGTGGGATTTATCCTGGTGGAAGAAGGAGCTTTAATACCTTGGTTGCACAGATTGCAGAGCTTGAGAGGCTGGCCTCTGGTTTGGGGTTTGTCTTTGGTGCCATAAAATGTACTGTGGCAGGGCTGCCTGCTAGGTAAGGCCTGCCTCCTTCTGTCTCTTGGAATGTGAAGTCTTTGACATGGTTCCTGGACATCGGGGAAGTACAGCTTGGTAGTGCCAGGTCAGCTGATGGAGGACCACAGTGAGGGTCACTCTGGGTTGTCACTGAGGGGGTCACTGTCCTTAACCTGTGTTTGTTTTCCACCCAGGATGCCTTTGATGATCTTGCCTTGTTCTTCTATGACAAGCATGGTGGGGAAGTGATTGCAGTTTTGTGGAAACCTTTGAGCTTCCAGCCTCAGCCTTTTAAGGTGAGTTTTTGTCTCTGATTTAAGCTTTGTGTTTACCCTGAAAGCTTGAAGGGCTTTTTTTTTTCCTGCATAGTAATTGCTTTGTCTAACTCTCATCAGCCCCAAAACCCTTTGAGAAATGGAGATCATAGTTCTGTTGCTTCTTAGAAGGGGAGAAACCAAGACAGAGCTGTGACCACAGTGCCTTCAGTCATCAGCAGATCTGAGAAAGGAAATAGGCTATCCCATTCTTGTGGCTTCAGGATCTTACCCAGAAATACCCAACCCACAAGAAGCCAGGGTGGCAAGCCCAGGTCCAGAGTGCCCATGTCGCATCGATACATGGAGCTGTTTTCCAGCTGCACTGTGTGGGTTGGCAAACCTTAGAGGGTGGTTAAGCCAGGTGTGAGGCACGCTGGAGTGATTCATGCTGCTTTCTATGAAGGAAAGACGCAAAGAAACTGGTTACTCATGGCTCAGAGCTGGCAGCCCAGGCTCCCCTGCTGTCAGTCTCCAGGTGATTTATCTCCCCTCCCTTCATGGCCAGAGGTTATTGGCCATTCTGCCTGGCTGCTGTTGTGAAACCCAGTTATTCACAGTGGTGAAACAGAGGATGAGATGCTTGCATCGGAGCTGAGCCTGGCTGGATTAAACATGAGGGTTTTGTTTTTGCTCCTGTTGGAGCCAAGGGTATCTTCCCACCTGAGGTCTTGATACCCACTGAAGAACAGAGCAGAAGCAGCTCTTACTCAGCCTTGTGCTGTGGTCCCTTTTGCATACTCCTTGTGCCCTGCTCACACAGGCTCTGCCATGCATTTGCACACTTGTCATCCCACCATGCCCCTGGCCATTACTTTGCTTCCTAACTTCCTTGCAGTTTTTGGACCAGGCTAAACCCTAAAAGGGCCTGGAAGGGTCACTTTTGCACTTTGTTAGCTCTCAAAGTGAGCACTGATAGTGTTGAAAAGGGAAACCTGTGGTGTGGGGTGCAGTGGTGTAGCAGGATTTGGATGTGACAAGGCAGGAGGGGAACTTAATTTTCTTACTTGGGGCTGGAAGAGGTTGCAGTGCAACTCTGAGCAGGTGCTCCCATTTGTGCAATATTTTCTGTGTCCTGCAGGTCTCCAGCATGAAAGGAAGGAAGGTAACAACTCTGAACAATGAGCTGGTCTGCGTTCCCAATGTGGAGGCAATTCTGGAGGACTTTGAGATTTTGGGAGAAGGCCTCGTCAAAAATGTGGAAGCTCATACAGAGAAATGGACTATCTGAAACCACTGAGATGTGTCAGAGTGGCCTGTCCTGAAGCAGTTTATTCACTCTTGGTCTGTTCCTTTTTATAAATCAGTCCTAGAAGAGCAATTTACCTTTCTAAATCCCAGAACTGTATGTTTTACTCTATTTATCTTTATATACAATGGGACTTGTTATTTTTTCCAAGAATACAAATGTCTTTTTATTTTGAAGAAAATATAAAGATGGGATAAAGTCTTTGAAAGTGTCCCTCTTTCTTGTTCATTGTAGGAGCTGGAGCTCTGTTCACCTGAAAATGTCAAGGTCTGAAAAACATGGCTGAGTTGTGCAATTTGAAGGCAGTTTCCTGATTTGGTAGGGAGTTTATACCAGATGTTGCTCTTGTAGGGGTTAGCAAAACAAAAAAAAACAGTTGTTAAAAAATGACCAAGTTACTCTCTTCTGCTCAGCCCCAGTGAGGCATATTTGGCATGCTGTTTTCAGTGCTGTTTTTCCCAGTGAAAAGGAGACACGGATATACTGGAGCATGTCCAGTGCAGGGCAACAAAGGCAATAAAGGAATTTAAGCCTCTGTCATGAGGGAAAGAGGGTGGAAGAGCTGGTGTTGTTCACCCTGGAGAAGGCGCAGGCAGTTATTACCAATGTGTTTTAATACCTGATGAGGGAGTAAAGAAGATGTAGTGGTGCCAAATGATGGGTGAGATGAATAAACTGAAATGCAGGAAATTCTGCTTAAAATGCTTTTTCTTTACCATGAGAGTGGTTAAACACTGGCACAGGCTGCCCAGAGAGGTGGTGGAGTCTCCTTACTTTATTCTCAATACCCAACTGGACATAGTCCTGGGCAACCTGCTTCAGGTGACCATACTCAGAGCAGGGGTGTTGGGTTATTTCTCTCATGTGGAATGATAGTGAAGACTCCTGATGAGGGAAGAGAGGGAAATAAGATGGAGCAAATGCACCTGTCCCATCCTCTCTTCTGGTGGAGGCAGAACACATACTACAACAGCAAAGCTTGGGTGAATCACATGCAGAGCAAAGAAAACAAACTTCATGACAGCAGATATTGCAGAAACCAAAAGTAGATCAAGCCTGGAAAGACAAGTGGATGTTCAGACAGCCTGATAACTAGGCAGTGGTTGCTTGGTAAGGAGCATTTTAGATGGGATGTCAAGTGTGTTGCTTCAAGACCTACTGCCTCTCCAGCTGTTGGCAGTGAGCCCAGGGCTTTGTTGAGGAAAAACACAACTTGTTTTTCAGATGTTTCCTCTGAAGCATTTGAAAGTGGGCTGTGGCAGAGATGGGGCTCTGGGCTGGTGCTCTTTGCTTAGTGCCCATTGATGGGCGTTGGAGGCACCATGTGTCCTACAGGGTAGGTACATGTGTGCAGCAGCCCTGGTTTTGGGATATATATGGTATATTAGAATTACAAGGATTATTTTTCTCTATTCCCTGTGCTGGTGGCTGAGGGAGGCTGCAAGTGGAATCCACTGCCCATTGTGGCTTGCAAGAGCTTTCTGAGTACACCTAAATGGAAAACATCAAAAGCTCTTAATGGGCAAAGCAGACCTCTCACCTGAGAACAAAGCAGCATGTTCTGTTGCTACTGTGACCCCTGCAACCTCAGAACTTGCTGACAGGTCCATTAGCATGTGATGCAGGCAGTGATTTTGACAGGTTTCAGAAGCAGCTAATTAGGGATTAATTTTTAATCTCTTTGTTGTGCTTTATCATCCTCTAGATGTTGGAATTGCCCAACATGCCTTCAGCGATGACTGTAATTTTCCTCGGTAGCTGGATTGTTCCTGCTTTTTGTGTCCATTTGCCTTCACTCTGAATGTGCAGTTTGACATTTGAATCATGTAAATTTGATTTACAACTGTTGGACACCACTGGAGTTGGGTCACTGGTTGCTTACGCCCAATCTCTCCCTGTTCCCTCCATGCCCCATTCTGCTCTTGCTTTTCCCCCTGCTGTAAGTTGTGGATGCTGGAACGTTCTCCTTACTCTATATATCCACTTTTCCCCAGGGCACAGGTGTGTGCCAGAGCCTGCATTAGCTTCCAGGGCAGCAGAGCTCCTCCAGCCACCTTCTTCACCAGGCAGGCTTGAAGGTCCTGCTCCCCCTTCTCTGGGGCTGTCATGGGATGTTGCCTCTCAGTGGCTTTTTCCCTGCCTGGAAATATTTATGGGGAGATGGCCTCTGCATCTTCAGCTAAACAATGCTGTAATCTCCTCTGTCCTGTCCTCCCCAGCCCAGCTCCTGCTGTGGAGTCTCTGAAGGGTGCACCCTGTAGGGATAGCCTTTCCTGTCCTGTCGTTCCCAGACCAGCTCTGCTTTACACTGTCAGGTATTTCTACTTTTTCCTTTTTGCATTTAAAAAGGCATAAAAGTGCTCCTCTACCCTTTATTTGCAGCGCGCAGCAAAGGGACAGGAAATGTCCAGGCAAATCTGCTGGTCCCAATAAACTCATAAATGAAACTTGTAAGCAAACCTTTATACAAGTCCTAACCTGCTGGTGTTTCACAAGGTGGTGCCACTGCGCTCAGCAGCCAGATGTGAGCCCAGTTTTGGTGGGAAACATGGGTACCTCAGCAAAAACCTTGTCATGAATTCACCTAAGACTCACCATGTTGACCACTGCTAGCCCAGGTTACATCACCTGGAAGGGATACATCTCTGTTAACAAATTATCCCCGCTGTGCTTGCAATACTCTTGTTGCCAAAGCTGTGGCTGGCCCACAGGCTCCTGCCTCCACTTTCAGGGGAAGGATAACTCCTCATTGCCTTAAATCTCCCAGTATCCAAATATTTAAAGGCACCTTTGAGCCATTCGGAAGGCTTTGTTCATATGGTCAAAGCCTGCAAATCTTTTAGGTCTTGTTTTATCATCTGCTAAACTCAGACCCTTCTGGGCAATGTGCATGGACGAAGTCGCCTCTACATTTCTCTGAAAAGCTTGGGGATCATAAAGTCATTGAATCTGAATAGAATGGCCTAGGTTGGAAGAGAGGTCATCTAGTTCCAACCCCTCTGCTGTGAACAGGGACATCTTCCACTGGACCATGTTGCTCAGAGCTCCATCCAACGTGGCCTTGAGCATGTACAGGGATGGGGCATCCACAGCTTCTCTGGACAACCTGTTCCAGTGCTTCACCACCCTCATTGGGAAGAATTTCTCTCTGATATCTAACCTCTTTTCAGTTTGAAGCCATTCCCCCTTGTCCTGTCACTGTGTGTCTTGAGAAAGATTCCTCTCCATCTTTTTTGTAGGCTCCCTTTAGGTAGTGGAAGGCCACAATCAGATCACCCTGAAGCCCTCTTTTTTCCAGGCTGAACAAACCCAATTCTCTCAGCCCTTCCTCGTAGGAGAGGTGCTCCATCCCTTTAATCAATTTTGTGCCTCTTCTGGACATCCACTTGTTGCTCTTAGGGCCTGGATATTGCTGTGCTCTGACTTCTTGAGTGACAGCTTACCTAAAGCAAAATACAAAGCACCTTTCTCAGAAGCAGAGAGTTCCTGCAACCCTAAGGGGCCTGGAAAGGCAGGATCCAAAGGAAAGGGGTGTCTCAGGTACACAAGAGAGGACAAGTGAGGTCTCTGCTGTAACTTTATCTCCTGTTGCTGGATTTGCTGCTCCTGTTGGAGCACTGTGACTAATTCCTATTGTGAAAGCTGGGGTAGGGCCTGGGTAATTCAGAGTGCGCTTGTTTGACATCTGTGCTGGGCTTCCACTTCCAGAGCAGTGAGTGGGCACTCACTTGTTTGATTAGCTGTGGTCTCAGCCATAAACAAGAGCTACACAAACACAGAGCTGCCCTGGGGAGCCCATGCTGTATCATGTTGCAAGAGGTGGGACGAGGGCAAAGGGAGAGCTGAGGCAACAGCAGTGGGCTTTGATGTGTGGATATTGCAGAGCTACCTCAGAAGCTCTTGATGGGGGATCTCCTATGTGTGGGGGGTGAGTGCAAATAGGGACGTGCTTCTGATGCCTTAGGTTTTAACTTTTATGTTTTTCAAATTCTGTACTGCTAGTGTAACTCTGAAGTTTCCTGTAGCTCGTTAAGTGCTGTTCTCTCATGCTCATACAGACATAACAAAGCCTCTCCAGCTCATTCTCCAAGGACACCCAGACTGTCTTAGGCCCAAGAACTGTAAACCATCCTCTTGGGGAGAGGGGGGCAAGCTTGGGGAAATTCCATCCTTGCCTGGCTTCTGGTTGGTGAATTTATGCTGATATAAAAGTGTGAAGAACTTGTGACGTGTTGTCCATTTTGGGATCCACTGAGGCAGGACCCTCTGGAGGGTACATCTGAAGGCCTTTCAAATAAATACCTCCTTTATTCCTGTCTAGTCTCTGTTTCTCAAACCGGGACAGTAGCCATTTAAGGCATAACTTCCAAATTCAACACTGGGCTGGAGTGATGATATTGGTGTACTTAGTGTATGGATGGAGCCAGCCAAGACAGGACTCAGTGGTGCATGCTCTATATGTGCTTTCTGCTTTCTAGCAGAGCTTTCCAAATGCTGGTGGGTCCTCATGGGCCTTTACCTGAGTCACCCTTTGGGCAGCTTTCTCCTAAAAGGATCAGCTCATGCTTTGCAAGGATGCTCTCTCAGACAGCAGTTGTTGGGAGGCTCAGGAGAAGGAGAGGTGGATGGAGCCTTCCTTCTGCCACCAGACTACTGCTTGCCAGGCACCCTTGACAGCTCTGAGTAACCATCACAAGATTTATGAAAGGGAGCAGGGGAAACAGTTTGATGAAACGCAGCTGAGATGATGGGATGACCACAGCAGGTTGAGTGCTGTGAGGTTTTTGTGCTTACTGAATCGTTCAGACTTTGATGTTCATTCTTTGGGCTGCTGAGAGGCTGCATGGGGTCTCTGTGGGGCTGTCTGACTTGAGGTTGACCCCTTGAAAGCAAGAAGCACATGTGTCCTGGGAATAAAGGCCTTTCAAAGAAGCATTTTGCTCAGGCACCCACAATTACTAATGATTTTTGAAAACCCTTAGGTCAAATTTCCATGGCTGGCTAATGAAGGAGTCTGGGGGGGTTTTTTGGGAATAATCTCTCCTAGTTTGCTGTTTCCACAATGACCATTCTGCTAGGTTTGGAATGACTTGTTTGCTGGGGTTTCTGTTATCAGGAAAACGCTCTGGACTTGAAGTGATTTTTCCCAGCCAAGGAAGCAGCTTTTTGGAAGTACTGGTTCCCAAGCAAAGCAACTCTGGCAGGAGGCAGCTTTTAGTGCTTGTGGTCTCCTCAGAAAGGCAGAGTGATGCAGCTCAAGGGGTGAGGGTGGCATTTAGCAAGTGCAGGGTGCTCCACGGGGAAGGGCAAATCAAGATACAGGGTGGGGGAATTGCAAAATGGGAGAAATGCAGTCTGGAAAGAGGCTGGGGTTGGGACAGAAGGGGTAGTGGGAGAAGCAAATGCTGGTTGCTGGAATCCCAGGGCTGTGTGGGGGGAGCAGAACAAAACTGCAAGTTGCTTAAACCATACGAGCTGTTGCAAAGATGTATTCTCTGGTGCTGTGAGTGCAAGAGGCTCAGCAGCCACCTGGAGAAAAATAAACATTGGCCAAAAGCACAGTGGGGTGGTGCTGGGTAGCTGGTGATGCCATGGTGGGCTCTGGCAGAGGAATGAACTGGGGGTGTATCAAGGATTTCCCCATTATTCCACTTTCTTGCTGAGCATCATGACCAGGTTCAGCAAACTCTGCCTCTTCCCACCAGAGAGCGAGAAAGGGGGAATCTGTTCCCCAGGGTTGCGTTTGCTGTCACAAACGAAGGTACTGAGAGCTTGTGTTGGCAGTGAGCCTGCAGAGAAACACTTGTGCCTTGTGCTGGTGACTCCTGCACTGCTGAAGGTGCCAGACAGACTGTTCCTGTTAATGTTGCTCCTGGATATGCATGGGAAATCTAAGGGAGGTGCCAGAAAAGGGCATGGCAGGAACCTGGTACTGTATTGATTTATTAGCCTCGAGTCTCTCCTTTTTGGCTGCATCACATTGTTTCTGTGCATGTGGAAAATTTAAAACACTAAGGATCACAGTGTCTGTGAAACTGGCAAACTACAGTTGTGGCCCCACTAGGCTTTAAGTTTGTCATTTGCTGGTTCTTCCCTGCCTAGTTATCAAGGGAAGCCAGCTGATGCAATCTTCCAGGATTTCAGTAAATCTTTTGATACTGTCTCTCACTGTATCTTTCTGGACAGAACATCCCTCCTGCAGCTGGATAAAGATGTCATGGGATGGCTGAGCAACTGGCTCGCAGGCCAGGCACAAAGCATTACAGTGACTGGGGTCACATCAGACAGGGGACTTATCACTAGTGGGGTTCCTTAGGGCTCCATCCTCTGCCCTTTGCTCTTCAACAGTTTCATAAATTACCTGGATGCAGAACTGGAGCAAGTTCACAGACAATACAAAACTGGGAGGAGCTGTTGACTCCATCAAAGGCAGGGAGGTCTTGAGAGAGATCTCGGCAAATTAGGGCTGGGCAATCACCAGCCACATGGAATTCAACGAGGGAAAGTGCCCGATTCTGCACCTGGGATGGGAAAACCCTG